>JABFEB020000081.1:76696-92867 GCA_019775895.2 Stomatorhinus ivindoensis
TCTTCCTGATAACGTAGTGCAAGCAGAATCCGTGGATTCCTTTAAATCAAGGCTAGATAAGATTTTAACAACTCTAAATTAAGTTCTTCCCAAGCGAGCTTGATGGGCCGAATGGCCTCCTCTCGTTTGTATAGTTCTTATGTTCTTAATAACTTTCCATTTATGGAACAGACCCCTTTTCCTCCCGACTTTATTCTTAATTTCAGTAGTAAACCTTGGTTGCAGTTTCCTAGATATAACATGAATATCCTAGATACAAACATATATGAAGTCCTCTTGCACTTGCAATAATGTGCTCTTAAAAAATTCCTATGCCTCAATACTCCATCCAGTTTACAGTCACTAGGTTCAGTCTCACACCAGTAAAGTTAGCCTTCCTAACATTGTATATTTTTGCTTTGAACTTTGCTCTTCAGGCACTAAAATCAACCTCAAATAAGATTAATGCACACTATGCTCAGCAAATGTTTTGGGATTTCGTTTTTTCTTTACCATGCATCTGATTATCCTATAGACACCCATATATTAAGTGTTAAGTTCTATTGTCGTCATATCTTGACAATAGAACAATAGAACAGTTGCGGGGGGTAGGTGAATGGAGGGACAGCAATAATAAGAGAACAATAAATAATACATAGGATGCGATGGAGATACTGATGGGCAAATAGACCACAAAACGGTAAATAATATTGATGATGTGCAAAAGTGGAATATTTATGTATAGTGTGTAATAGTTAAATATGTAAGGGTTTGAAATAGAAGGCTACGCTTTTTTACTTTTTCAACTGTTTTATTAATTTTTACAGTTCCCACTGATATTGCTGTGTAGTCTGTGAAATGGTCTGTTTTGCTTGTCTCATTGCACTGCTGTAAACGTACTAATTAATCGTAAATTAGTAACATACCCCCTTGTGTCTTTCTTCAAGTCACAGATACAAAAAGGTCGATGACACAGAAGACAGCATCTGGAGTGAATCCCGGTAGTGATGATCCATTAAGTGAAAGGCTTAGGTAAACATAGTTCCTGTTTAAATATGGTATTCATACCATTCTATTTGCACTAAAGTGGTTCAGGGAATTCTGCCATGGTCAGAATTGGCAGACAGCAAGTTCGATTGTTCTGTGAAGGAGTTCTCTGTGAGGTGGTTGGACTTTGAAACGAAAGCCTAGCTATTTTTTCTCTCTAAAAAAAAAAAAACAGGATTGCAAAATCTTGTCCTCACCGCTTTTAAAATTTTTTTTTATTAATTATTAATTTATTTTGTGTATTACATATTTTTATATACAGATGCTTCCCACTTCACGGTGGTTTGACTTTACGATGGTGTGATACTGGTCCACACTTAGTCTACAGACCACACTTTGCATTTTGATCTCTTCCCGGGCGACATGCCGTACAATAATCTATACTGATGCCGGGTGATTGCAGCATCTACGCAGCCACACTTCCAGTCTCTGTAGCGATTGCGAGTGTAAACACGTCATACAGTGCTAAACAACATATTGTACAGTTACTTATTTTTAATATCATATTTATATTCAGCTTACTATATCCCATTTGGAAGTCAGGCATCATCAGGCGTCAACTGACTGAAACGGGACTTTCAGTCCCTATCTGGAAAGGGAAGGGTGATCACCTGGATTGAAGCAACTACAGGGGGATAACACTGCTCTCAGTGCCAGGTTTGATCCTTGCTAAGGTCATCTTTAACGGATGCATGATCACTTCGCCTGTCAGTGACCGGAGCAGTCTAGTTTTACGCCTATGAAGTCTACCATTGACCATTTCCTGGCACTGAGGGTTCTCATCGAGCATAAGCGCGAATATCTGCAGAGGTTCTTTGCAGCCTTTGTCGATTTTTTTGTAAAATGTTTGACTCGGTTGATCGATTCCCCCCGGAGTTGTTGGACGTCATGGTCGGCCTGTACGCTGGTACTGTGAGTGCTGTGCAGAGTGGAGGTTTGTGTTCCTGCTCCCTACTCTGTTCAGTGCTCGTATGGACTGGGTGTTGGCCAGGGTCATGGGGTCCAGCAGCTGTGGGGCATCTGTTGGTAAAGAAAGATTCACTGATCTCGAATTTGTCTACGATACAGTGAGCTTAGCAGAGTCAATGGAGGCTCTGATCGGGGCTCTCGAGAGACTAACTGAGGAGTCTAAATGTCCCGGATTGTGGGTGTCCTGGGTAAAGACCAAGATCCAGGCGACTTCTTAAGCACAGCCATCAATAGTGCGTCTGTCTGTAGAGAGAATATCGACTTTGCTGAGAGATTTACTTATCTCAGCAGTGACATCCATGTCTCTGGTAACTCTTCCTATGAAGTCATTAAACTGATTGGGAGGGCATGGGGGGTCATGAGGTCACTGGAAAGGGGTGTGTGGCGCTCCCAATATCTTTGCAAGAGGATGAAAGTCCAAGTATTTAGAGTCTTAGTGCTCCTTGTCTTGCTGTATGGCTGGGAGACATGGACGCTATCCAGAGCTGAGATGAAGACTGGACTCCTTTGGTACTGTTCAGAGAATCCTTGGGTACTGCTGGTTTCACTTTGTGTCAAATGAGCGGTTGGTAGAGGAGTCCTGAGTGAGGCACGTTACCTGCATTGTGAGGGAGTGTCAGTTACAGCACTATGGCCATGTGGCACGTTTCCCTGAGGGTGATCTGGCTCTTAGGATCCTCATTGCTGAGGACCCCAGGGGCTGGACTAGGCTGAGGGGAAGCCCATGTACCACCTGGCTGTGGCAGATGGATGGCCATTTCCAGGGGGTGGGACTAGACCGTGTCTGCCTGGGGGGTTGCCAACCAGGACCCCAGGTGTTTTGCTGTGTGGTGGGTGCGGCAGCATACTGCATCAGCACATGCTCCCCAACCTGACCTGACTAGACCTTACTATACTGTCAATTTATGAAAAGTTATTCGGAACTTAAACCCATCGTAAGTCGAGGAGCATCCGTGAATGTAATCTTTGCTATTTGCATACTTCTCACCTCTGGTTATATTTTCATGTTACCTCTCATGGCAGAGTGTTAAATACACTATTACTCTGCTTTACTTTAACCCCTGTGATGTTTATAAAGTATTTTAAGACTCTTACTCAACCCAGTCTTCGGGGACACCCCTAGACAGTCCCAGGAGCTGGGAGGGACACTCTGGCATGGGGTTGGGAGGGAGTAAAAAACATGGACTGGAAGAGGATCCCAGAGGGACCATGTTGTGAAACTGTTTCAAGTACCTGTGGACCACATGTACTTTATTATCATGAGTGTTTGAACTTGGCTCCTGCTGTATGCCTCCTTTTAGAGGGAACACTTACAGTTCAACATCACCAGGTGTAATATAAGAATGCTGTGTTGTTGTGTAACATAGTATATTCATAAATATAGAAAAATATCATTGTTAAAACGCATTTTCATCAAATCAGCAGCAGAATACCTCCACAGAAGGAGTTTCCGATTTTAGAATGACCAAGTCAGAGTCCTGACCTCGAACCCATGGAGAAGGTGCAGCGTGACAGTTCTGTATCGAGGATTGACCAAAATAGTGTCAGTCAAAAGTTTGGACACACCAAGCCATCTAGCATTACACCACCAGCTGGCCACTTGACCTAAACACAGTAGAAATGGTTTTGAAGGAGTTTGACCAGAGAGTAAAGGAAAAGTGTCCAATGAGAGCTCAGCATATGTGGGAGCTCCTTTAGGACGGCTGGAAAGCATCTCAGAAGGCCGCCTCATGGAACTGCTGTGCAGGAGACAATAGGGTCAGCCAGTCCCTGGAGGAACTGGGAGTAAGGGCCTTGCTTAAGGGCCTAATGAAGGGATCACTATACAGACCCAGGGATTTGAACCAGCAACCATCTGAGTCTCAACCCACAGAGCTCCTTCCCTGCAACATTTTTTTTTATTGAATACTTTTTTGGTCTTCCATATGTATTTTAGTTTTGATGTCTACATCTTAGAAAAAAATATAAAGACAACACTGCAAATAACCCTTTCTGCGGGTAGGAGTGTCCAAAATTTTGACTGGCACTGTACCTCCTGAGTGCTGCACAGATCTGATAAGCAGCTACAGAAAGCATTTGGTCAAGGGTGTAGCCAATACAGGAGGTTTTAGCAGTCACAAAATATAACGGTTGACATTTTTTCTATCAGTAACCTGTAATATTTAAACTATATATTCTCAATAAAGATATGGTGGTGTAGCTTTTGAGTTGTGTTGTTTGGTATTATTACATTAATTCATTCAAAAAGTTCTTGTAAGAGTTAGAGAATTGACCTGTAATTTACAAATGAAATGTATTAATATGAATTAAAGCACCAACGTGCCTTTCGTAAGCCTCTGAAGTACAGTAAGTACCAATGAAACAAAGAGGCAGTACAGCTTTCTTCCACACATGGAATATTACTAAACCAACATGCAGGTAGTTGATCTAGGTGGGTCAATATTATAAAGATTAAAAAACAGCAATCACCAATAAAACAAAACTGCAAATACTTGTTCTACTGGACAACTCGGCACACTAATATATTAAATATTGGCACAACAAAAGGAGGCTTTACACAAAGAGAGAGCTCACAAATAAATCATATCCTGGTTCATCTAAAGCCATGAAACCATAATTGTATGCAGTCTTGTCAAGCGATTTTATTGGTATTTAAAATATCCAAGCAACAGACAAGAAGGTGCTATATTACATTAGTTTACATTTGAAGTTTGTACAGTGCTTGTCCGAGATGAAGATATTTGTTCTTGGCATTTATAGGGATGGACATATAAATGGTTTAAAAGGAAACGCTAACAAGGAAATGTGTATATATTAAGTATTCTTCACAAAAAAGATCATTGAACATTTTTAAAAAGTTTGTACTTTCTACAAAAGTGACTCTTGACCCAGTCTTCCAGTTGATGTGTGTAGAGGAACTGGCAAGGAGCTGATTGCACAAATACACACAGGCTGTCTGCACAGACATGAGGGTTGGAGCCTTGCAATGTTTCCGTGTCGCCCCATACGTCGTGCTCCTCGCTTAGGACACCTCCACCACCTGCCTCAGCTCATCGAGCAGCGGGACCAGCTCCTTCTCCAGGCTGATAATCAGGCCTAATCACAAGACAGCAGACATAGACCAGGCACAGGAACAGGCTGCTTCAAATCACATCAGATTCACACAGGGGTACAGGCTACTGCCATATCAGTCCACATGATCAAGCCTGTGTTCAAAAAATATATTATATAAACACTTGCAAAAAGGCAGTCTTACCTGTATTGGCACTACTGCTTGCAATAAAGCTGATCACCAGAGGTAACCGGTTGAACTGCACAATCTGTTCGAGAAGTGAAAAATTGAATATTTCCTTAGTTCATTTATTTAGCAGATGTTTTTTATCCAATACAATACACAACTGTGACAGCAGGGTCAGCCAATTGGGGTTAAGGGCCTCGCTCAAGGGTCCAATGAGAAAATCACTCTGCCAACACTGAGATTTGAAGGGGCAGCCTTCCGATCACAGGATGAGTATCCTAACATGCAGAGCCACACACCGCCCCCGCCTGGCCAACAAGCAAGGATATCTATGTTTGTTTTTTATCCTCTACTTGCCCAAGAACTCTGTGTTTACCAATAATATAATAAAAATATGCCCTTCAATGTAATTGCTATAGTCCTATAACATTTTTCAATACAGAAAATTAATTTACCCTATTTCAGTGGCTGTACAATAATTTAGACCTTATTTTAGAAATTGAAAATGGCCACAAATGAAATCAAAACCACATCCGTTTGTAAGATGCAGTACTGAAAAAATATGTAATTTAATACTGTCATCTTGGAGCAGTGTTTCTCAAACTAGACTTCACGGACCCACAGACAGGCCACATTCTTGCTTCCTCCCAGCCCCCAGCAAAAACATGGACTGTCTGCCAGGGAGCAAAAACATGGGCTGTCTGGCAGGGAGCCGGGAGGGAGCAGAAACATAGACTCTCTGAGGGTCTCCCAGGACTCGGTTGTGAAACACTGTCTTGGAGGAATCACATGCTATGAGGACAGGAACAGAGGATTATGTCGAGTGCCCTTGTATTGATCAGTATGTGGCTAAATCTAAAGAGACTCAACCCATACCAAGAAATGGTACCACAGACCATGACTGAGCTGTCAGAAACTGACAGTTTGTCAGCTTCTTCTGGTCTCTTCCACAAGCACATTGACTCATCTGACAATATGTACCATCGATATATTCCGTATTCCGTATATTGACCTAATTTCATTAGTTACCTGTATATTTGTTTTGTGAAAACTTAAACATTTCATTGAAATATGTTTTAATACAGCATAATCTTACATTACTTTTATCTGAGAAATTCAATGGAAAGATACTATGTGGGACATTAACCATATAAAATGAGGGGAAGTCATGTACATTATTAAAATTAGAAAGCAAAAGAGGATGGTAATCTGGATATGTGCCAAGTTGACTAAGGGGTTCACCTTTAGCTGTGTGTGGTTTTCAGAGTCCTAAGTGGCCACTGAACCAGGCTTTATGACATGTGTGACACATGAAGTGGCTCACCTGGTACATGTTGTAGTAACAGATGATGCTTTTGTTTTTGGAGAGTCCCAGCTTGCTGCCTTGGTCTGTTGCCAAAGCAAAGGTAGAAAGAAACCCAGGCCTGAGTGCGTAGTCTGGGGCGCTGTCATTGGCAACTAGAGACAGGGAGACATGCTTTGTATTGTAAACTTCCTCCTCTCACATGGCTTAGTGGTAATGGAAACTAATGGCAGGCCCACCCAAAATATATGCTATGCTATTTCACCTTTAATTACTGGAACTCCATCTCTGTCAGTCACCACTATTGCATGCAGGCCCTCTACACTGGAGGTCGGAGAAGGGACACACAACAAGAATTATCAAATGTACAGCATAGTTTCTCCTGCTTACAACATCAGCTGTATTTGTTTTATTCTTTAGTAGTAGAATTGTTATCATTATTATTATGTAAAAACAACGAAATGTAATGAAAGTTTGTTTGCTTGGCGCATGAACTTGTCACTTCCTGGCAAGTGATTACAAATATGGAAGTTAACCAACCTTGGCAACTGTTTGTAAAGATATCTTTTCAAATCCTGCAATAAGTAAAAAATAACTACCATTACGCAAATCGGAAAGCGGTCCATTACAACAAATATGACACTGTGGCACGATTATTTAAATGATAAAGGTAAATTCAATTTTATGTTCTACGATGCAGTCATGTTATAAAAAATACACACCACAGTGAATGCCTTGCTAACCAAATGACAATTATGAATTCTTTAACCTTATTCATTACAGAACTACCCCAAAATAATATATCAGCCAACTATAACATAACATACTTACATCACCCATATTCAAATGTGCTGCCATTGCTATTTCCCGGAAGAACAGAACCCTGCAAAAAGAAGGAAAAAAATCCATACATGTAATAAACTAACACAGACACCAGAAATGTTGAAAGCCAGTGTTTTAACTATTAAGCTCACGGTACTTCTTTGTAACCATACAATCTGTTGTCACTCAAACAATCATTAAAACGAATACAATAATATTACTTACTCAAATATCGACGTAAATTATATAAACGCTTATATTTACGTTTTAGGCTTAACAATTTATCATAATACACACACCCTAGTTCCGCAGAAGAGTTCGGAATAAATGTCACATGACATACAGCTGTAGCCGGAAGTGTTTAACAGTCAAACACCAGATGACTTCCGGTTTCCTAAAACGGAAACACAAGCTAATGACGTAAAAGCCGTAATATTTTAATAAAGGCTTTACGAAAATGCATTGTTTCATATAGCTCATAAGTTCTACATTAGATATAAAATTCGATGTTGTCGAAAAACATTTTGTAATATTTTTTAATATTTTGACGAAGAACGCAGTTACTAATCCGGTGTAATAATGACATACTGTTATCGTTATATCGGGTACATTTTACGACGTGGTGAAATTACGGTAATTCAGTGGGACGTCTAATTCACAGTGCTGAGATCCACGTGCGGATGGAAGTAGTGTGCTTTCGTTGCAGGAGTAACTTTTATTAGGAACAAACGTCTCTGAAAGGTAAGAAACTAGTTGGTGTTGTATAGAATATATTTTGCCGTAATTTAGCCTTAAATTTGCAGAAGAGGCTGTTTGTAAAGGTGATTTAGTTTGTAAATTATTATCTTTACTCCAAGCGTATCGTTGAGTAGTGCTATATTGCAATATGTATGTTTTTTCCTTCACTGTATATCTGTGTTGTAGAAATGGGCGGAGGTGTAACCTTGGCGAAATATTTTGCACGTATGTTGTATTAATCTTCATGGAATTCATGCTGTCATTGTAGAACGACGAGTCCAGTGCATATACTTATCCGCTGTTCTTTCCCCCCACTTAGCTCCGTGGGATTATGTCGTTCAGAGGAGGTCGAGGTGGGGGGTTTAACAGGGGAGGTGGACGTGGTGGCTTCGGAGGCCGGGGTGGAGGAGGCGGATTTCGAGGGGGCGGCCGTGGCGGTTTCAACAAATACCAAGACTACGGTCCCCCGGAATATGTAGTAGGTAAGACTGAACAGAAGCTGAACCCCATGTAATAGCACTGGGGCATTGAAAAGAAACAGCGAAGTTGGAAAGAAGGATCTTTTAGGAGTTTATCTGAGAAATTGGCTTAACCCGAATTACTTCTGGAGAATTTGGTATAGCATTAATGGTGAAATTATTAATTATTTTTAATAAAGAATTGATATTTTAATCACACTGTAGTACATTAAGAACACTTTATTGTGATTCTCATGTTCACTTCTTTTTAAATATACTTTTATATTACTTTTATTAAAAAAACTGTTCTTGTGATACACAGGTAAAACAATAAAGATATGTTGCCCTAGCAGATATTAGTGTCAGGACTTTTAATAAAATACCATGAAATAGTTTTATATTGTTAATAATACAGATGATAAAATAATGATTTTTTTTTTGTCACTGAAGAGTTGCATTGAAATGCAGTGCCAACATCTGCTGCCTTTCTGAAGTTTGCTTAAAGCATTCAGTGTTTAGCTGCATCTCATCATCATCTGACTTTTTCTGGGGGATGGGGGGGTCAGAGTTGGGGGAGTTCATGCACCCGTGTGAAGATGACATTGTGTGCAAGTGCGTCACGGAGGAGAATAAGGTGCCCTACTTCAATGCTCCCGTCTACCTGGAGAACAAGGAGCAAATTGGAAAAGTGGACGAAATCTTTGGCCAACTCCGTGATTTTGTATCCTTTTATCATTTTTACATTCAAACCTTTGTACTGTGGCAGTGTTATTCTTAAATGTAACATGGCAGTATTATCCCTAAATTGCTCATAGTATATAATTGTGAATATGAGTATTTGGGCACTTTCACACTGCAGGTACTTTGTTCAGGAACCAGAACTTTTATCTGGTACCTGGAGCTTCTGGAACCCTTTTTAGTCCCTACTCCAGACTAGGCACTTTTTGTTCAAACACAAAGGCGCTTATAGCGATCCCTGGCTGATTGGTTGATCACAAGCCCCAGCGCCGGGTTTAACTTAAATACTGAAACACAGGGATTGGATCTTTTTTATTTTAATTTTCAGTACATCAAAATAGCAGTGAAATTTGCCAGTTCTTATTAGCAGAATAACATTTCATCTTTTTTATGGTGAATCAAAGATCAATCTGCCTCTTAGATTGAGTAAGGAATCAAACACATGTCGAGGCTTGTATAAATAAAAGACTGTGTCCCATTTTGATCATAATCAATCGGCCTAATAACTAACGAAACGACTTGTTCACCCTCCGTTGTTTTGGGGTGGTGGTGTAGTTTTGTATGAAATTATGTGACGTTTAACCTGAATTCATCTCCCATACTTATTTAGCATAATAGGTCCCTGTTGCTTTTGTGTGGTGTGAAAGTGACACATGAAAGTGGACAGGAGCTGCAGGAATTCCAGGTCAAGACAGCTCAGGTTCTGCAGCGTCAGTGTGAAAGTGCCCTTTGTTTTGTAATGGGCAGGCCTCCCGTGCAGGGTTAGGGTTAGGGTTAGGGTTAACCTAACCCCGGCCATGTGTCCTGCTGCCTGAGAGAGGCTCCAGGCCCCTCATGTGACCCTGACTAGGATAAGAATTAAAAAAGATAAGACAAGAAAGGTAAGACCATCTTTGTGGTCTTACCAGCTAATTTCGTTGTCCAGGTAACTGTACATTGACAATAAAGTCTTGAAGATAAAGAGAGGGAAACCAGTTATAGTAATTAGTGTAATGTGTGTGCAGTCATGTGGATTTTTCTGTTAGAACCCTTAACCGGATGGCAGTATTTTTCAGTGAAACTTTCAGAAAACATGAAGGCCTCTTCCTTTAAGAAACTACAGAAGGTAATGTCCTAAAGATTACTGTTTCTGTTTAATAAAAGCTGTTGATTGGCACAAAATGCACAACAATAACATTAGTAAAACAGCTTGCTGGTTCTCATCGATCTTAACCTCCCGCCCGTCCAGTTCTACATCGACCCAATGAAGCTCCTGCCCCTCCAGCGATTCCTGCCCCGGCCGCCTGGAGAGAAGGGGCCTGCCAGGGGAGGTAGGGGTGGTGGGAGAGGAGGAGGACGAGGCGGCGGCCGTGGAGGTAAGGGAGCCTGCCGTCACAGTGACTTAAGGGAAACTGCAGAACAAGATGGTGAACCCTCTGTGTGTCTGTCTTCTGTAGTTCTCTGTCTGTGAGAACTGCCTGATAGGTTTTTATATTTAAAATGATATAACGATATGTGTGCATGCACAATGATCACCAGGGCTTAAGAAGACAGGTGCGAAAATTTGACCGGGAACTGGCTTTTCAGTAGTATAAGGGCGTTTACTCACACCCACAATTCGATAAGCAGATTAGCCTAAAATTTAAGTGAGGCACATCGCGCCTCCTAAAAGGTAGTAATCTATATAAATTTGCCATATTCTCATGTGTATTTTATTTGGTTGATTCTTTTTGAAAATATATGACCTGACAATTTGGCCATATCCCCTAACCCCTGGCATGCACTGTCATATGAAGGTCACTGAGCCCTCGAGCCTGTGCTCTCGGATTGGTTACACTCCAATTGTAACAGCATTTGGCTCATGATCTTGGCCAGTTATTGCTGGTTTGAAAGCCACATCTATGTACATTACCTGTAGTGGTTTTTCAGATGAGCCTGCTAGAATGGATCTCTGGGGGAAGAATGAGTAGATTGTTCAGTAGGTTAGCGGTGGGCAATATGATGATAATTTACGACTGAGCGTTTAAAATTTGTGTCCATTTGGGATGGGAAGTATTGGGGCACCTGTCTTTACACACACATGAACTTTAATGACATCCCATTCTTAATACATAGACTTTAATATGGAGTTGGCCCACCCTTCAACTGGAAATGCTGTCCACAAGGTTTAGGAGTGATTATGGGATTTTTTGACCATTCTTCCAGGAGAGCATTTTTCAGGTCAGACAGTGATGTTGGATAAGAAGGCCTGGCTCTCAGTCTCTGCTCTAATTCATCCCAAAGGTGTTCTGTCAGGTTGAGGTCAGGGCTCTGTGCAGGCCAGTCAAGTTCCTCCACACCAGACTCGCTCATCCGTGTCCTTATGGACCTTGCTTTGTGCACTGGTGTGCAGTCATGTAGGAACAGGAAGGGGCCTTCCTCACACTGCTCCCACAAAGTTGGGAGCATGAAATTGAACAAAATGGCTTTGAATGCTGCAGCATTGAAGTTCCTTTCACTGGAACTAAAGGACCAACCCCATCCCCTGAAAAACAACCCCACACCATAGTCCCCCCTCCACCAAAGTTTACACTTGGCACAATGCAGTCAGGCAGGTACAGTTCTCCTGGTAGCCACCCAATTGCTTCCACTTTGTTCTAATACCACTTACAGTTGACCGTAGAATATTTAATAGTGAGGAAATTTCATGAATGGACTTATTGCACAGGTGGCATCCTATCATGGTACCATGCTTGAATTCACTGAGCTCCTGAGAGTGACCCATTCTTTCACAAATGTTTGTAGAAGCAGTCTGCATGCCTAGGTGCTTGATTTTATACACCAGTGGCTATGAAAGTAATTGGAACAGCTGAATTGAATGATTTGGAGGGGTGTCCTAATACTTTTGGCAGTATAGTGTATCATGGTACTGAAATGTGATTTTTGTATCGTGGTCTTATGATGCATATCCTGTGGTATGAATAACCTTTGTAATAAAAAGTCCAAGTTATTATTGAAAATCCTAACCAATGTTGCCTGGTCAGTACAGAAGAGAGCTGTGCCCGATGTATCTATTTCACTACTTAAGACTACATGCTGTGCTTTTAAATGAAAGCAGCATCTTTTTCCAGCAACTAAGAGTTTACTTTTTGTTTCTAATCTTTGGGTATTACTATGAGAATTTGTTCACCTTAATATTGTGCCTATTATATATTTATTATGCACATTTTTGAGTATTTTATTACATTGTGTGCTAAATTTTTCCACACATTTTCTATATTTGCATGTTACTTAACATTTGCTAAAATTATACACATTAACAATCTCCCGTTATAGCTCCCACATCTCAGAACAAACATGGCTGCCTCCATGAACACGCTTGCCATATAATTTAGCAGATTTGGAGTGAGATTATTTTTCCGAGAGACAAATAAGAAACACGATCTAGTCAAACCACATTAAAAGTTTTATAAAATATTTTAGCACATTCTTAGCGATATTTTTTTCGCGTGGAAAACAAACTACAAACAAACCAAAGACACTACTAACAAGTCTGGTAAAAATATGATACTGCATGACAGGATAGTATTTACTGTCATGATATGGTATTCTCTAAATCGAACACGTGCAGTTACATTTATAACTATTAATGCATTTAACAAAATGAACATTTTTAAAGATTTTTAAAATACAATTATTGTTGAGTGTGTAAGCCGCCATGTTGGAATTACGTCATAAGGGTAACTTGGACAAGAAAATTTTGTCCGATATCAATGTCATAAGAGGCATGTTTCCGATGGGAAATGACGTTTTTCGTGACGTTTTTATCCGAGTTCCAACTCGTACAGAGAAATAATCGAATGCACCATTAAAGTTAAAGGACAGCCTAGAATTTGACAGTGGATTTTTTTTCTTGTATAGTTGGTATGAAATCATACACCCCATATTGTGCATCGACCATATCAAGAAAAAAAGCATATTGTCCCATGTGTAGTATCCCTGATAAGCGTGGATTGTGATTCTAACCAAAAATATTGTGTGACATTTTGGCCATATTGCCCACCCCTTCTGTGAGTATACAGTGGATAATTGAGTTATAGGTCTCATTAGAGGTGGGAAATGTTTTGAAATGATTTATCATGGTCTCATTTTTTACATCACAAAAAACCTGGCATTTTAACAGGGTTGTGTTCACTTTCTATATACACTGTAGGTGTAGTGGAGGTAATGGTGTCCTTCATTGTAACAGTGTCAAACATCTAGTGTCAGTCATTTTGAATAGTATCTCTGAAATGTCTCCAAGGAGGCCTATAATGCAAGGAATCTTGGTGACACAAACTGATACTCTGGATGATTCCAGCAGTCTGCTGTGTTTGACCCTGAATTCCATGGGTCTTCACCTGCCTGCTGCTGCTTTTCGTACAGGTGGCTTCCGGGGTGGCAGGGGTGGCGGCTTTGGTGGGGGTCGAGGAGGCGGCTTTGGAAGAGGAGGTGGAGGATTCAGAGGAGCAAGAGGAGGTGGAGGCGGCCGTGGATTCAGGGGTAAGTTAAATATTTATGGAATTCCTTGGGGTGAAACTCATTTGATATGGAGTAGATTTAGGTTAAGCCAAGTTACACACACCTTAGGCCGGTCAACAGAACAATTGTTAATTTTCCTCTGACATCCTTCCCACTGAGCAGCTCTACAGAAGTTTCTTCTGAAATAGTCCTCTTTAGGCTGTAGATCTCCTTAGTGGAGCTGCTCATGAACGTTGAGTATGTGAGCCGTGTTTGTTCTGCTGGCCATTTTGTGTCGCATCACTTGACACTTTAAGTGCAAGAGAGTGAACAACTTGCGTGGAAAATATCACTGTGACATTGAAGTAGTGCAATAAAACAAGATGACACAATACTGCAGTAGAATGTATATTGGATAAATGTCTTATCTTGTAACGTGCAATCTCTGTACTTGTTAAATATCCATACTGAATATACTGCATAGTGCATACTGTGTACTAACTCATCTCTCATATTGTAATTCATGCTGCATATTCAGAGAATGTAAACCTTCACTTTTGCATATGGCATGCAGTGGTGGTTCCTCACCTTATACTTTTCATAGTTGTTAAACTGCATTCCATTGCCTTTGTTCCTGTACCTGTGCAATAACAGTAATGTATGTTTTTTGTAAGGTCAGTGTGGGTTAGGTTTGCCTCCTGACACTGTTCTCTGTCACAGGTGGGAGGTGATTCAGGCACACGTCACTCGTGGTCCTGGGCTACGTTGCACAAGCCCGAAGGAGCAGCTCTTCCTCGTCGGACGCTTCTTCCTGGATGCGCTGACTGTGTCCCGCCTTACTGCCTTTCGTTTTTAAGTATTGACTGTTCTGTCTGTTCTGCCCACCTCACATCTATGTGTACAGTGGGATCCTTTTCTAATTTAACTCAGAAGACATTTGTTTTTAAGCATCAGATATTTTTGGGCATTGAAGATAAATGTTAAGGTGTCTTTTGTTTTTAAATTTGGTATGGATGTTTTAATTCAAGAATGAATACTGAATTCTTATAGGTATTTCAGTCAGTACATTTCCGTTGTTTGCCTGCATTGCCCACGGTCTCCCCTCCTCTTTGTGCCTGAAATTATCCTGCTTTGAAGAATGAAAGTGTTTGCAAATAAAACTTTTGCATATTTTCAGTTCTACCTTGGTTCTGTTACACTTGTAACTTTTTTTCCTTTTGATGACGGACTGAATTATGTGCTGAAAAGTAGCTCATATTTTTTTTTTAAATGTTACGATGTTGATTTGGTAAATAGGGACTGCTACAATTTATGCACTTGTAAGCAGAGTGTAATCATGGTGTTAGAGATTGTCTTAGATTTCAGGCAGAATGGGGACCTAAGTGGATTGTGCCACCACTGCTTCAGGTTGGGGGTCTGATTGCAGACCCTGGGCGTTTGTACATTTTGCACTCTCCTCTTGTGTGTGCATTTGCACTCTCCTCTTGTCTTCATGAGTTCCCTGTAGGCATGTAATGATTCCCCAACTCATGATTCGGTTCCCACCATATTTTTGGGAAAAAATTAAAAGTGGATATTTTTCACATTCTCAAGTTAAATATTACTTTTAAATTAATAATAAAGGTTGGTATTAAAAATGAAAAACATTCTTCACAAATAGGCCTTTTCTTAACTATTTGTGAACATTTGTAGTCAGGCTTAAACATAAAATAATTTTACCACTACTGTATCTGCGTTTGTCATTCCGGCGTGAATGTTAGTTGCATCGGTTGCTGGTGTGAGACTGGCAGTGTTATTACACCATCTGCTGTCTAAACAGAACAATTACAACTAGGAAAAACTTGAATGATGATAATAATAATCGGTTCATTTATTACCATGACTCGAATTGTCCTGAATTTGTACTGTGATTTATCATTGCATGCCTAGCTACCTCAAAAATATGCAGTTAGGAAAGTCTGTGTGTCTAAATTGCCATTGTGTGTGATTATGTAAGTGTGTCTTCCAAGGAATTTTGTTGCAGGTGTCTTGTGCTTTTTGCCCTGTACTTCCTGGGAAAGACACCTGTTATATTTTGGGGTCGTCCTTAGTGCATTAATTAGGACACTGAATTCAATCATAGACGCCAAGTTTCAACTCCATGCCCTTTACTTGTCACCACGTGCTCTCCTTTTACACTCCCCTGTTACAGACATCCAACATAAGGTTCCGCTTACAGCGGTAGCATTCTACTCTGTACATGACAGTTATCAATTACTGCATATAAAAGTAAATATAATAATGGTGGGACTTTGCCGTGTGTCCGCGAGGAGTTTCAACGTGTGGTGCACCGGGGTGGCGTTAAGCGCTGAATCGATCATCGCATGCTCCCCCAGCCTGACCTAACCTGTACATATAGCCTAATAAAGGAAAATAGAGTGG
>JABFEB020000081.1:106102-121930 GCA_019775895.2 Stomatorhinus ivindoensis
TAAGTTCTCCCCAAACGAGCTTGATGGGCCGAATGGCCTCCTCTCGTTTGTAAATTTCTTATGTTCTTATGTTCTATCTCCCGCGATAAGTGAGGGATTACTGTATTCAATTATCCCTGTGTTTGATTATTTGTCTCCGAGTCGGAACTCTGAAGAAAACGTAACGAAACATCACAAAAAATGTAACTTCCCATCAGAAACACGCCTCTTATATGACGTTGATGTCGGACACAATTTTCTTGTCGGAGTTGCCTGTGTCGTCATTTCAACATGGTGGCTTAGTCAACAGTAGGTGTTTCACTGCTTTACTTTATAAACATTTCAAAATGTGTATTTCTTTAAATCTATCAATAGTCATACATGTAATCGCAGTCTATTTATGGAATACTGCGTCATAAGTGTAAACATTATCCTACCATGCAATATCAGTATTTTTACCAACCTTGTTGAGCCGTTTGTTTGTGACTTGCTTGCCTCACGAAATAAGCATATCGTCATGAATCTGCTAACGTATTAAGCTTTTAATGTGATTTCATTAGTTAGTGTCTTGTTTGTTTGTGCCGGGAAAAAGAATCTCGCCCGAAATCTACTACAATATTATGAAGCTTTTGATGGTGTGTAGACTATTTAGCATTTCAAGTTTGTGATTTGCTTGTCTCTCAAAAAATTTAATCATT
This sequence comes from Stomatorhinus ivindoensis, assembly GCA_019775895.2. NCBI lineage: Eukaryota > Metazoa > Chordata > Actinopteri > Osteoglossiformes > Mormyridae > Stomatorhinus > Stomatorhinus ivindoensis. The sequence goes on from JABFEB020000081.1 coordinate 106,780, forward strand.
TAATAATGGTTTCCTCTAAGCTTATGTATCGTGTCTTGCAGTTTTCTTCGACAGCAACATGTGCTTGTTTGTCGATCTGGAGAGGACCAAGCCTTTGTCGGCCCATTGTTTCAGGCAGCGTGGGACCCGACCACCACGTTCTATCTCAATGAGGTGTTGACCTTGCGAGTCAACATTGTCCCTGCAGGTTAGCTACCACTGACTTGTTTGGTTACTGTTTGGTTGTATGGTTGTTGTTTATCATTATGACAAGTTATATTAACCTATATTGTATTGAACTTGTTCTCTTCCAGAGAGGACAGAAGCAATTAAGGAAAATATAGTGGGGGGTTGTTTGGAGCCACAGCCCTCCACCTCGTCCTCCTCCTACCCCGCGAACAAGTGTTTCACATAGGAACATACACTATACTTAATTGATATGATGCATTACTCCACAGATTCTAACGGTGAAGGTCCACCCAAGACCCCGAAGAGCTGAATCACCGTGTAAAAGATGTCAAGAACAGGAAGAAGCACATGTCGACCGAAATGGCCTCAAAACTTTTCATGTAATACTTTGGCCATGAAAAGGTGTCATCCGCTAGAGGAGGCCTATAAGAGGGTGGAGGACAATAACAGGGCGACTGACCAAGGGAGAGTCGAATTTCAGTTTTATGCTGAAATGGATAACTTGTTGGGCAGATGCCACGATGTGGATTTTCCAGTTGTTGGGACAGCTGGGGGTGTGGAGGTACATAATGAATAAGTCCTGGGCAGCCAGACAGGGGCATTATGTACTCCATCCCCCAGCACACCAACAGGAAGGTCGCCATTGACCCAGCCACCAGGCAAGCGAAGAAGGCTAGATGATGGCTTTGCCACTGTACTGGACTTTTTGAAAGATACAGAAGCTGCAAGCCACTGACGTCATGAAGACGATGCATTACCTAAATCCTCACAAGAGGAATTTGTTCATTAATGAGACTTTAAATTGACCGGTTTATCAGCATCCATGATCTGCACATATAGACTCATTGTGTAAATAGTTGTTGCTTTTATTGACCTCCTTATTTTGCACAGACATTGTAGTAGCACAACGTTTTCACGTGACATATGACATGTAAAAGACTGTTGCACTACTTTTGTAATAGAATAAATTTTCTATTTAAGATGTATGCTCTCATTGTGAACGCTTAAACATAGAACAAATTTATTCAATTATCAACATCAAATTCACATTCATGACAAGTATAATATAATTAAGCTTGATATAGACATTTAGGCATCAACATCTGCCTCCCCTGGACAGCGTCCTGGGTGCTCCTCACACACCTCAGATACACCAGCACACATGTTGTGTAGAAAACACACAGCCGATGATTATCATCATCACTACAAAGTCCATGCAACTGTTCTGCAGGTCTCTCACACACCTCCCCGTGCACTACATTCTTCCAAATGCCTGCACTATAACCACTCTTCCATGGCTGACCCTGGCGTTTTGCTCTTGGTCTCCACAGTAAAGACTCCATTATCCTGTTTTGGCGTCACAATAAAGGGACATGCTTGTTCTATATATGCGCTGTCTCCCAACAAGATGTAGTCCCCCATTTTTTTGCCAGTTTAAGTAAAAATTAGAGGCCCTCAACATTCTCATATCATGCACCCTTCCAGGTGGACCTACGAAAATGTCTGTGAAATGCCCTCTCACATCACAAATCCCCTGGAGCAGAACAGAGTACAATGACTTCCTGTTCATCTAGTCGCCTCTTCTGATCTTTGGCCTTTGGAGTTTTTTACGTGACACCCATCAATGGCTCCAATAATTCCATTGATGCCGCACAGCCTGTGGAAAGTGGCCAATGATGCTTTCTTCTCACATGAAGTTTGCCAGGAGATAAAGTGTTGCCAGTAGCGAAGAGCTAAAGGACTGCAGTCACAGCCTTGTGTGCTGTTCACTGTGAAATGTTAAACTTGTCTGAAATCTCTCTGAAACTGTTCTGCTTTGCCATATACCACAATAACATCAAGACCTTCTGTCTTACAGGAACAGGTGGAAGCCCTCTGGTTGGTTCCTCTGTTAGCTCCTGTTCCTGTAGCTTCAATAGAAGATAGTCACACTGACTTTTGGTCACTCTCAGATGACAAAAAAATTGTCGTCATCATTCGTTCCCATTCTATGCCCGTCCTCACAACCACCACAAATGGGGAATAGCACAGGCTACTGCAACCCTGAAAAAAATGAAAAAAATAATTATCCTTATTCTCAGTCGACTCTATTTCATGTGCGAGTTTAAACAACTGGACTTTCAGTAAACACAAGGTATTTTCACCGTTTTCTGTAAACAGTAAAACCGTGGCAATCACCATAGAATTTCTCACAATATGTTCTCAAAAAGAAACATCAACAGTAATTCCACGTTGGAACCTTTTTTAATATTTCACAAATTTACCTCACAAATGTAAAAAATGTCACAGATGAGTGAAGGTTCATTTGTTTCTCGCTGGTTATATCAGAATAGCTCTAAATTGTGGCCGGAATCATACAAAATGAGCTTTTTCTTCTCTTTTTTTGTGGGGCTGCCCAACATAACATACCTTTTTCATTGTTCTTCCTCTTCAGTTTGGTTTTGATGTCAAATACACTTTCCATGGGTTTTTTGTGCTTAGACAACAGCAACAACAGCGTGTTCATGGAGGCGGCCATGTTTGTTCTGAGATGTGGTAGCTTGAACAGGAGATTGTCAGACCTGACATCACGCATCTTGGAATTTCTGTGTTCCGAGAGACGAACAAACGCACGATATCTCTTTGAACTCAGAAATTCTGAGTTGAGTGACATCACATCTGACAATCTCCCATTCAAGCTACCACATCTGGGAAAAAACATGGCTCCTACTCCCAGACTTAAGAATAAGTGTCATGCATAAACATTCTTAAGTGTTAAGACTTGGTCTCAGCTCCTAAATTATTCTTAGCACTAGAAAGACTGACTGGGTCAATTGACCCAAATCAAACAAAATCACTGCTATTTCTCATTGAAGTTCTTGCTACAAAAATCTGAAAATTCAATTAACCCAGTCAGTCTTTCTAGTGTTAAAGAGCTGGAGAGGATTCGTAAGCCAGTTAGGAGTTGAATGATGGCAGCTGCACTACGTGCACGCAGATGGAGACTTTCTGTCAAAGAAAGGATGTCCTGCAGACGTACGACAATAACAAACTGATTTACATTTTTATTATTATTATCATTATTATTATTGTCATCATCATCATTATCATCATCATCATCATCTAGTATAGCGAGGGTCATATGAGCAATATAAGTAATGACACAAACCTGTAGCTTGCATGCTTGCTTTATAAACTGTGATTTCCTTTCGCGAGGTCAATAAAACATTATAGCACCTTTTTTCACATTCCTCTGCTGAACGCCTTGGGTGCTGTGCCTGGGACTTTCGACTGCGGGTGGAGTGAATATGGACAGAGGCCAGAAGAGGGAAAACCTGGGTGATAAATTTGACTTGGTGGTTTGGAGGGTGGGGGGAGGCGGACTTGGGCTACAATTACTGTTGGTGCAAGGGGAGCTGGAGTCAGCTGTCATTGACTGTGCCCAAAATGATCGTGTCGCCACTGGAAAACAAGGCATAGACTAAAGTGAGCAGGAGAGGGACTCCTGAGTGACATGGTGCAGTGAAAGTGTGAATACTGATCTTGAAGCCTAATCAGAAATGGAAAATTTCTCCTCTGAAGCAATTTCTTCAGTTATGTCATATTAAATATCTACCCATGTGATTACGGGAAAAAGGAAGAAACTAGCGAGTGAGAAAAAAAAACAAAAGAAAATATCTAGGTGACAATTAAAAACATGCTTGTATTTTATACAGCTAACAACTCAAATACCCATCAAAGAAATATGCAGCCTCTTAATCAGGTGCCTTGTTAAATAACAATTTGATGCCGGTGTTGACTAGTCAGGCCTTTTTTTATTGAAAATACACTAAGCTACTGCTATTCCAACAGGAGATGCCTCCGGGCTTCCATGGCGATGACGTGCGGGTGTTTTTGGCTGATTGTCTGCTGCTGTACACCAGGGCAGAGTGAGACCCGCCAGGCTCCCCAGCGTGATTCCCAGATATGCACAGAGAGACATGTAAGCTCCCATAAAGCCACATGGAAAGTGTGCACTTCTAAACTGTGAGGATGCCAAATGATGGCTTAATATCCACATAAGACACCATGATACTCAGCGTTTCTTTAGATTCATCTGACCTCTGTTAATAACGTATGTCTGGCATGTGGTAAAGCACTGAGTGCTTTAACTTACTGTAAAAAACATGACAAGTTGTCCACATAGACATGGGCGTCGCCGCCATTAAATCTGAGGGGGACGTGCCCCCCTCACATTTCATAATTATTCGTTTGGAATCACATTTAACATAAAATATTAGTTTTATGCCAGTGTGTCCCCCCCACATTCAAAATGCTTCTGTTGCCCCTGCACATAGATATTGTACAAACACATGGTGTTTGGATGTCAAATGTTTAATTGTTTTTAAAAAGCATGCTGGCTTGCAGCGTGAGGCTGACACTCAGACGCCGAATCTGCACACTGCAATTCTAGAAAGCTTATTGCAAATCCTCCTTTGTATAACAATCGATTGTCTTTATTTTGATGCAAACTGTTGCTCAACTAATTGCCTCACCATTGTAGCTCACAGTGTCAATTAAAATAATGTTCAGTGGATTTTTGAAAGATATTGGGGAAATACCTAAGGCTTGGAAATTCAGAGCTATGCAGTGGAAGGTTTTTTTTTGCATTTTTTCTGAACACTGTCCAAGAATCAAGCTGCGTAAGATGAACGCTACTTCAAACAGCTGGGATATAGTGGATTGATCAGACATATAGTGCATTTGACATCTTCCCTATACATTATTTGACAAGTCCTCAATTTGGAGGACAGTGTGCAGTAACACTGCATACATGTAACCCATACATGTTCACCTAGTCAGTATGATCACAGAGAAAGCAGGGGGATAGGCGACAAAAAGATGTGCAATTTGGTGAAATCAATGAGCAGGGGCCAGCTAACATGTAGTGGTGCACGATATATTTCGCTGACCGGGGTGGCGACAGTAATGACTGCCTGACTTTACCAGGTTTGGCTGCATGACAACATGAGATTTACTTCTCACAGCCGTGAAACGACAACATGGGCTACAAGACTCGAGTCTCATGGCTAAAAAGTGAGACTTGACACTTATGGTGACCCCACTTTCTGTCACATCAGCTTACTCGAGTGGTTCTGAAACTCGTTAATGCAGCTTAACCAAGACATGCCAGTGTGGCATGTTACTACTGGCTGCTTATCACGCTATTTAATAGCAGGTAACTGTGTAGACCCCTGTACACTGATTCTGAGCCTACGAGCTTTCAAGCTCCCCAATTCTCACTACAGGTGGCATCAGCGGGTCAAAGGTGGATCCACCTGTCAATCAAACACATCTGCAAATCCGCATCGTGGATCGGAGTATGATGTTGCTGACACCAGTCTTTTTACCCTTAGAATGTGATAAGATTTTTTTACCATTCTGTAGTCATTTTGTTCTTTAGCATCGCACATGTTTAAATGGCCCATTATGAAAAATGCAAAAGAGTCCAGCCTCTGAGTGATACCTAACACCTTCAACAGTCTAAATACACAGGGTTTGGTGAATGGTTTCTGCAAACTGCCTATTGGATGTGTATGTGTGCATGTGTGCCCTGCAATGGAGTTATATCTCATCCAGGATATCTTCTTCAGTAATTAACAGAGACACCCTAATCAAACACTTATTTAATGTAATGTTACAGTTCAGTTTATGCAGTTAAACCAAGTTCATGTTCATTCTTAATGAGAAGATCATAAATAGATTCTAAGTATTTTAAATAACTGCAATATACATTTAAAAACTAAACTCATACATGCCATATGCATGTGAGGTACATAATAAATATGGCGATTCATAAAATATAACAGTTAGGTATTTTAAATCCATGTTATGCTACGAAATCATTAAGAAATGAACTTGGAGTGAAAAGATCAGTGACTCAATTTCAGACACTCAATAAAAAAAATCTGACCAGATATTGTATCACAGGAGTCTTATGTATTAATATACCATATGAACTGCCATCCATCCATCTATCCATTTTCTGTATCTGCTTATCCTATGCAGGATCACTGGTATCCACAGCTTCCGCTGGATGGCAGTGAATAACCCAGGGTGGGGCACCATCACATCGCACACTCTGTGAACCTGTTGAGGTAAACAGGATTTCAAATATATAAACCTGCCACATACTCCTTAATGTACATGGACAGTTTTGCAGGACGTGTCCCCACGTTACACTCCCTAATGTACATGGACAGTTTGGCAGGACATGTCCCCACGTTATATTCCATAATGTACATGGACAGATTTGCAGGACATGTCCCCACATTATACTCCCTAATGTACATGTACAGTTTTGCAGGACGTGTCCCCACGTTACACTCCCTAATGTACATGGACAGTTTGGCAGGACATGTCCCCACGTTATATTCCATAATGTACATGGACAGATTTGCAGGACATGTCCCCACATTATACTCCCTAATGTACATGTACAGTTTGGCAGGACGTGTCCCCACGTTACACTCCCTAATGTACATGGACAGTTTTGCAGGACATGTCCCTACGTTATACTCCCTAATGTACAAGGACAGTTTTTCAGGGCATGTCCCCACATTATATTCCATAATGTACATGGACAGATTTGCAGAGCATCTCCCCACGTTATACTCCCTAATGTACAAGGACAGTTTTGCAGGGCACGCCTGCACGTTATACTCCCTAATAATGCTTAGCCTTCCTTCTGTGACACAGTCAATCATACTTTATGTGTCCTTCTCTGCTGGATAAAACTCTGATCAAATGAAAGCAGTTGAATGTCCTGGTGAGCTCAGTCCTGGGGGAGTCAAGCTTTAAAGCCGATGTTGATGAAAGTTCACACTGTTTCTATTAAACCTTTGGAGCGGCGGGGAGGGAGGGGGTGGGGGGTACCTCCACTGTCAGTTTTGGTTCCCCGTGACTTGCTGCCAATTCCACACATTTCCTGTGCACAAGGTTTCAGTGCAGCGCTGGGAGGGGGGCCTCCATCTGATTTTTATTACACCCCAGCTGGATAACAGCGTCTTGAAAATTTGTTAATGTTACACAGTCCGCACATGCTGTCCTGTCAGACACCTTTTAGTGTGAGTAAATGAAATTCTCTAATCCTTATTGTCTATATGTTTTATTCACTTGTCGATATGGTGGTGTACTGTACCTTCTTTGTGTACATATTTTATTTGTCTGCTTTTTTCTGTTTTTACCTTGAAATGTTTCACAGAAAACAATTTTAGGGAGAAAGAAGCTAAAACTGCAAAGATTCTTCAAAATGTGAGCGAACGCTCATTATTATTTGTGTTTAAAACTTGTGTTAAAAAAATTCAGAGTTGGTAGCATACATTAAGTTAAAAATTAAGAGTCCTTTATATGACCCATAATTTGATACAGCTAGTGAAGCATCATAACCTGCCTAACGTGACATCCCACAGCATTCTGCACATGAAAGCATGAGGTTTGAAGCATGTTGGGTTATCAAGTACATAAAGTCCTACTTTCTGTAGTGTGTACCCAGCCTTACCCCATTGTGACAAAACTACAGGAGCCAATGGAAAACAACACTGCCTCATCCATGTGGACCCCAAACCATTTCTCTGTGAATATGCATTTGTGGACCAACGTTGAACCTTGAGTCTAGGCTGACCACTGCAGAACCTAGGTGCCTTATACCTTATCTCATCTCAGACTTTTGGTCAAATTCTTCTAACCCCAACCTCCAGTCCTGCCAGTATGTGTTTCCTAAGCCATCCCCTTGGCCAGACGTGTTGGTGGGCAAACTACATCTGAATATGCAGCCCTGCAAAAATGAACACTTTTATTACCTGGAAGTCTGCCTGCTGACACCTCAGTATTGGAGCCTTTTCACTTCTGGTGGCCCACGGCTGGCATGTGTTCCCAGCAGCCATTGCTGTCCATCAGATCATGCAACAACAAACATGATGACGCCTCATCAGTAAGACACATTGCTGAGTGGAGCGTTCTCCTTAACTCTCACCACCCCTGTGCTTAGCTGAAATTGCGGTGCGGTGAGCCTCTCAGGCTGCCTTGTTTGTTTATAAATATCGCATGAGGTGACACCATTGACATTTAATTAGCCAATGTTTTTACCCAGAGTGCCGTATGTTTTTGAGAATGCAGGTCCAGTAATTGATGGTTAAGTGCTCAGTAGCCCAACATTGAAGTCACTCTGTCGACCCTGGGATTTCCAGGCTTAGCTGCTCTGCCTGTGATTAGAAGGTCTCTGGTTCAAGCCCAGCCTCATATGTGGGCCCTTGAGCAAGGCCCTTAACACCCTTCTCCACGGGCCCTTCGCTACCAAGCTTGCTCTCACGCTTCTATGTGTCTGTATGCCATGGAGATCAAGATGGGGTACGTGAAAAGAGAATTTCCCCACAGGGATCAATAAATATCATTAGTATTTGAGCCAGCAACCTTTGGAGCACAGGGAATGTATCCTAAGCCAGCGACTTGCACAGCAGCCTAACTTGAGGGAAACATATGTGCAAACATAGCATAATAATGTCCTGGTCTGCATTAGCTGATCATATGTTACCTGAGGGTGATCCGGCTCTTAGGATCCTCGTTGCTGGGAACCCAAATGGCTGGACCAGGCTGAGGGGAAGCCCATGTACCACCTGGCTGCGGCAGATGGATGGCCATTTCCAGTGGGTGGGACTGGTCTGTGTGTCTGCCTGGGAGGGTCACCGGCCAGGACCCCAAGGAGTATCGCTGTGTGGCCGGTGCAGTAACGCGTTGCGTCAGCACATGCTCCTCAACCTGACCGTACATCAGCTGCACTCCTTAGCAAAATGGGCCAAAGTCAGAATTGCAAAATATTAAGTGAATATTAAGTGAATAATAAGTAATTTTAATGGTTTTAACAAAACGCACTCCCCAGACCCGTATCTCCGTTTGCTCATCACTGATCGCTGCTGCAGTGAACTACTGAGGGAAAAATCTGGAAACGACATAGACTTCTTGTACATAAAGATAAAATCATGGAAAGATTAAAATGTTTGATATAACATTCAATCTAATACATGTCTGGATGTTCAAAATTTTCCCAAAATATCTTTGGTTATTTGCTGTTGAGACCATTAAAAGCTTAATATTTTGCAATTTTGGGTTTGGCCCTTGATATTGCCTAAGAATGTACTGTGTCCCAAGTAGTATTCTTCCACTGTGTCCCATGTTCCAAAAATGACAATTATAGCATTTTCCGTCTAGTCTTCTTCCATGTCTTAGTCTTGGAAGTACCACAAAACATTCTGCCTTTACATCTCAGTCTTCACAGTAAAGGTTTATTATGAACCACTCAATGGCTCCAGCCCATGTATGGAAACAAGAATTTTGAAAAATTAGACCGAACAATCTTACCAGGTAAACAAATATTTTTAATTCTCCTCATCAAAACTTCTCTACAATTACAGCAAAGAAAAGTAATCAAAGGAAAAGTACTTTCCCACTCTTTCTGAGGTGGCTCAGACATAAAAAACAGACACCCTTAATTAAATTGGCAATGTGAAGGGAGTACCAGTAGTGAATAATGAGGGGAATATCAGCACCTGGTACTGAATAATGAGGGGAGTACCGACACCAGGTACTGAATAACGAGGGGAGTACTGGCACCTGGTAGTGAATAACGAGGGGAGTACTGGCACCTGGTAGTGAATAACGAGGGGAGTACCGGAACCTGGTAGTGAATAAAGAGGGGAGTACTGGCACCCGGTAGTGAATAACAAGAGGAATACCGGCACCTGGTACTGAATAACAAGGGGAGTACCGCCCTTAAAGCACTGTTAATATGGTATGTAATATTCAAGCCCACTTTGTTTCCAAATGAACTGTAATCTCAATGATTCAAATTTTTGTACTTTAGTTTATTTGACAGCTCATTGAATACTTTAATGAAATAATTTTTACATGAAACCTAGTTTTTGGTCGTTTATTTTCACTTCACACCCTTACACTTCATACCCACTTCTAATTGTTGTATGCTTTATAAGTTCGAAACTTTTCTGCTGAAAGAAACATGGAGCTAATTTCAATAAGGTTTAAATAAAAAGCAGTTTAAATAAATACCGTTGAAATAAAAAATAATTAATACTGTACTAAACTGTAAAACTCCCTTGGTTAAAATAAATAAGTCTGTAAAAGATTATATGCAATAAGTAACTAAATGTCATCCAAAAAAAAAAAAAACACGAAATATATAACATGTGACATTACATTATTGTGTGTGGTTTCAACATTTTGTTTTAATTTTGTCTCAACTTCGTTGGATATATCATACACCATTCTTTCTGTGGAGTTCTGTGGTGTGAAAAGGGACCACAGTGCACATTTTTAACAGTTCATATATTAATTCTATAGCCAAAACAGCTGTTATCAGCTCTGTGATTTCAGTGGCCCTGGACTTGCCGTTCTTCATAGCCCAAAATGGCTTAGGACATAATAAATAAATAATCAATTGAACCTCTCCCTGGAGGACAGCCCGACTTTATTCACTTCATTTCCATGGACTAGATATAAATTGTTCGTCTGCTTCAAGCCTTTTAATTCAGAGCAATGGCATTGCAACAAAGCAGAATATCCATCGGTCTACCTGATGGTGATCTACCTTTTCAGCTGGTACTATCTGTCATCTTCTGTGGTTTGGCACTGTTCCACGTGCATGAAGGCGCCTGACAGCACTGAGCCTAGAATAAGAAATAGATTCATAAATCTAAGTTATTTTCTACAGCCTACAGGGGGCCTTGAACCATCAAAAGGCAGTGACGCTCCCTTAACCACTGCGGTTATTTTTCTCTCCATGACCAACAGCATGAGGGAACTGTTAGGAGAATGAACCACAACCAGTTAATGGTGTCTTCGATTAGAGGAGAGAGAAAAGCATTACTCATAGAAACGAGTCAGGGATACACACAAAAAAGAAACTTTGCTATAAATCAAAATATTTAAGTTGGGGCATCTCCTTCTGAACCTCAATATTTCCTCAGAGTATGAGCTGCAGAAGTGCTAAACCTCTGAATTACTTCTTTGTAATGTTGGCTGAGAAACAATCTACTGCAGGATATTTTCCTGGGTCAAATATTCACAACATATCTGTCTGTTTGATATATTTAAGGAAACTTGGTTTTACAGTCTTCCTACAGTCTACTTCGCATGATATCTAGTCCATGTTTGTTCTCTTAATTTCAATCTTTATCACCTAGGATATGTATATGGCATCCATCGATTATCTAAACTGCTTTATCCATCTGGGTCATGGGGAAGCTGAAGCTGACTGAGGTGAGGTACACTCTGGGCAGGCTGCCAGTGCACCACAGGGCCAACACTCACACGTACACTTATGGGCATTTTAGAGTAGCCAGTCAACCTAATCTACATGTTTTTGCACTGTGGGATGAAACCCACACATGCACGGGGAGAACATGCAAACTCCACACAGAAAGGCTGGGTGATTGAACCCAGGACCTTCTTGCTGAAGTGACAGTGCTAACCACTGCACCGCCATGCCATCCTCTGGCTTAGTATATGCAGAGGTCTAGGGCGAGCAGATAATCCTTGTCAGAGAGGACACTTCTTCAGATTTTACAAACCACTTTCAAACTGAAAGGCTCCTCTGCTTGGCTAAATAGTTCAGTTTTCCTTCTGCTGGTACTTTAAGTGTATAAGACTTTGTGCTCTTACATACTAGTTTTGTGGTGATGTTTATACTTCAGATTATTAGTTGGATTGTTACATTGTTAACTGACTTTGATGAAATATATGGAATTGCCACCTGGGATTGAATGGGTCAGTTTGGTAAACAAATGTGTATGTGGCAATAAAGGAAGTGCTTTTTGCTGTTGGCTGTGAGAATCGTATTAAGTGCTTTATGGGTAAAATTGCAGCTGCAGTTTCCCTTCAGGATTTGCAGTACAGGCACAGAACATGTGTTCCCAGGTGATGATGGACTTGTAATTACTTACTCTATTCCTCCCAAGACCTTTGCTGGCTCTAAGCCACGAGTATATTTGCTTGATGTAGCTACTGAAGAGATGACAAGCTGTCAGTGCTACATGTGGATTGAATGTGCAGCGGAAGGGTCATGGTCAGGGGCAGATTAATGAACAGCTGTAGCCTAGGGGTCCCGCAGTGATCAGGGGACCCCGCAGTGATCAGAAGGCCCCACAATGATCAGGGGGGCCCTATTGGCCATCTCATCTTTTAATTATTATTTTTTGAAGTGATACTCCATTTGTCATTTACTTGTTTGAGAGTTGGTGATTGGTTAAAACTGGATGGGGAAACCACTTCTAAATTTCTCTCTTTTTGGTGCTCTTTTTATACTGTTGTCTGTTTTCTGGTATGCATAGTCTGTATCTTGCATAAAATCGATATTATGAATCTAATCAACAAGTTTTCTGCCAGGAAAGCAAAGAGGAAGACATTCTTATAGTAAGTTGTTGTTCTACAATCATTTGGAATTTGCCCTCTCTGTACAGTTATCTGTGGTTTATACAGTCTATGGTAAGTGTGGCTTGGGTGCACATTGTGTTGACATGCACTGGATCAAAATGTCATGTTTTACAGCTATTGTTTTTGTGATCCCTTCTCTGTTACGCACTTTCTGGTTGCTGCATATGACTGATGTGAAAGTGTAAGCTTGCCGGTTTGTTGTTCTTCTTACTGCTCTCGCTTGATACAGCATCACAGTCTCTGTGACTGTGGAAATTATTTTTGAGAGTGGGGGCATTTGGGGGACTACGGAAAGTGCAGCCTAGGGGCCCCTGGACAGTTTAATCAGCCACTGGTCACAGGAGTAGGGAGTTCCCCCGCCCACATCATCCCTAAGATAGGGGGGCCGTGCATTACAGAGGGAAGCACATAAAAGAGAAACTTAAGGCTATATATTTAGTGAGAACTTTGGTCCATGATCTGAAGACTGAAACATGTGTTTGTTGAGGAGCCACTTTTATCCAAAACATATTACTGTAGAGCAAATTTCCAAAACTCACTCCACCAGCTTTTGAGAAAATTTCAGTGGGTTGGATTGCTTGAGGACTGAGTGAGTTTCGGTTCATATGACATGTGACGAGGAAGCCTGACTTTAGGTCATTGGTGGTCTCATTTTATAAATAATATTAAAGGGCCTTGCTCAAGGGCCTAATGGTGAAATCACTCTATGAACCATAGGATTTAAGCCAGCTACCTTCCTATCATGGATTCAGAATCCTGACAGAGCCACACATTTCCCCAGAGAAGTGCGGATTACCAAATGAAGGAGGATCCATAATGCATTCAAATGCAGATAGATAAGCTTTTAATAATTATCATGCATTCTAATACTGTGGTGCCTGTGGTTCACAGAAGCTGTGGCCTACAAACAATTTGATTTATGATCAAAAATTTCATGAAAAAAATGCATTGGTTTGCATACAAAACAGATGCCTTTTTTATACTAGTGTAGCACCAGCAGGGCACATGTCTCAGCATGTCCCAGGATGTCTCAGCATGTCCTAGGATGTCTCAGCATGTCCCAGCATGCCGCAGCATGTCCCAGTATGTCCCAGTATGTCCCAGCATGCCGCAGCATGTCTCAGCATGTCTCAGCATGTCCCAGCATGTCCCAGGATGTCTCAGCATGTCCCAGCATGCCGCAGCAAGTCCCAGTATGCCTCAGCATGTCCCAGCATGCCGCATTATGTCTCAGCATGTCCCAGTATGCCTCAGCATGTCTCAGCATGTCCCAGCATGCTTCAGCATGCCCCAGTATGTCTCAGTATGTCCCAGCAAGCCCCAGCATGCCGCATTATGTCTCAGCATGTCCCAGCATGTCCCAGCATGCCTCAGCATGTCTCAGCATGTCCCAGCATGCCTCAGCATGCCCCAGCATGTCCCAGTGTGCCTCAGCATGTCCCAGCATGTCCCAGCATGCTGCATTATGTCTCAGCATGTCCCAGCATGTCCCAGTATGTCCCAGCATATCCCAGCATGTCCCAGTATGTCCCAGCATGCCTCAGCATGTCCCAGCATGCCGCAGCATGTCCCAGCATGTCCCAGTATGTCCCAGCATGTCCCAGTATGTCCCAGTATGTCCCAGCATGTCCCAGTGTGCCTCAGCATGTCCCAGTGTGCCTCAGCATGTCCCAGCATATCCCAGCATCCCGCATTATGTCTCAGCATGTCCCAGCATACCCCAGCATGCCGCAGCATGTCCCAGTATGTCTCAGCATGTTCCAGCATGCCTCAGCATGTCCCAGCATGCCGTAGCATGTCCCAGTATGCCTCAGCATATCCCAGCATGCCGCAGCATGTCCCAGCATGTCCCAGTATGTCACAGCATGTCCCAGCATGCCGTAGTATGTCCCAGCATGCCTCAGCATGTCCCAGCATGCCGTAGCATGTCCCAGTATGTCCCAGCATGCCTCAGCATGTCCCAGCATGCCGTAGCATGTCCCAGTATGCCTCAGCATGTCTCAGCATGTCCCAGCATGCCGCAGAATGTCTCAACATGTCCCAGCATGTCTCAGCACGTCCCAGTATGCCGCAGCATGTCTCAATATGTCCCAGCATGTCCCAGCATGCCGCAGCATGTCTCAGCATGTCCCAGCATGACTCAGCATGTCGTAGTATGCCCCAGCATGTCTCAGTATGTCCCAGCATGCCGCAGCATGTCCCAGCATGTCCCGCATGCAAATGTAAATAGAAGGGGCACAACAGGGACCCAACGAGCACTAAACCCAAATACACAGATGGGAAACACAAGGTTGTCAGACGTCGAACTGCAAGATGCACACACGGTGGAAGATTTACACATGCTAAATACACGTGAGGATCAGACTCGGTACACCCAAGACACGACAAACTCTTATTTGGTCCCTACCAATGCTGAAACCAAACCTTCCGCCTTGTGATACATAGACATACTTTTATTGTATCCACATAGCTGTTAGAAATTCAATAGTTTAACTTTAGTTGGATTTTAATGGCATTCATT
>JABFEB020000081.1:128199-138928 GCA_019775895.2 Stomatorhinus ivindoensis
ATTTACATTAGTTAGCAACATTTATTGTGATCTTTGAATAATACTAATATTTAAAGGAAAATAAAATTCCAGATTCCCCCCCACATGGAGTCCTGGTAACTCAGTCCCCTTTTTCCCCCCACTACGACGCCCCTGCGTACCACATAATGTTAGATGGCCTGCATCTTAGACCCACTATTGCCACTCTCTGGGGAGTTAACCCTGGGGGGTGGCGGTGGTGGTGGTGGTGGGGGGGGGGGTGTTCATGACCCATCTACAGCGTCGACTATTAAGTAAAGAGAATTAGTGCAAATTTAACTGGGCTACATTACTGGATGTTTGAAGAGTAATTCAAAATAAACCTCTATTACCCTTTTGATTGCTCACTTTCGGAAATTGATTCTTTACAGTGAATTCTTGCCAGTCATAAAATTGATAATGGTATTTCTTAATGTTGTTATTAATTTGAGGGAATTGCCAACTGCCACTATCAATGGCCTAGCTAGTGACAGTTTCCTGCCGTTATGTCACATAAAAGTCTGGCTATCAAATGCTACCATTAAGAAAGTTAATGTTGTAGATACCATTAATTCGTGTTAAGGGGATGAGAGCACTTTTTTGCAAAAACTGAAGAAAGATAAATAATAAGCTCTTCATCACTTGATCACACCAAGGACAAAGGAGCTCAGTAAATCTTTCTCAGCACGACTGGTAGATGCAATCATGATAAAAATTGCTTGGCTTGGTGGAAAGCCTGAATCCTTACAAAATTTTTTATACTGAGTTGCTCACCAAGTTCGCAGAATCGCATACGTTTTTATGTCAATAAAAAGTTTGGTTGTAGACCTGAGTCACAAGTTCAAGGCTGCATTCATCAGCTGATATGGAACAAAGAAGCCAACACAGCACATGAAGGCTCCTCAGAGTGGCTGACATCTCAGGAAGATTAGTAAGTAACATGAGCACAAGCCACAAGCGATGAGCCGAAATAAATGCTGGTTTTGTTAGCCTCAGCCTTTGGGACGTCTTCCTGTCGGTCACAGTCACTGCTGAAACTCCACGCTTGGCTATCTGACCTACGACACACAGCTGCCTAACATCCCCCCAAAAAAATCAGCTCCCCCTCTGCCCCTCCCCTTCTACCCCTCCCCCGTCTGCCCCTCTTCAAACAGGACAGACGAGCACTACTATATATGGGTTGGAGTAATTATTCCTAGTTCACAGGCGTGTTGAATCTTCATACGAATGTCATTTCCATTGGTTATACATTACTTGCAAATGTTTTTGGATGCCATTAATATCTCCTAATTATATCATAATATCTTTTAATAACCTTTTTTAGTTGTTACACCAAAATAAAAGAAGAAAGAAATAATTGCTACTATTATTTAAAGTACACAAAATGTGATTATCATTCATAGGTGTGCATGAAGCGCACGCATGCATGCACGCCTAATGCTCAACCTGCCAGCCAGGCCCAAAGCCCTCACATATAAAAGGTAAAACACAAGCGCAGCACATGAGAGCCATCAGGGCTGGGCAATCAGGGCAGGGCAATCAGGGCTGGGCAATTACCAATGAACACACTACAGGGGCACACAATGGGCAGACCTGACGAATGTATCCACTTTTATTAAAAAAATTAGTTATCTGAAACCAATAATGTTGTTTTAATGAGGGTGAATAATGTGTTTGGTATCTATTCTTTAGAAGTATATTATTAAGTGGAGCATGATGCACGTTTTGTCAGTGATACTGATGCTAGCTGTCGTGTAAAACAAGCTGGCCAACAGAAACATACCAAAGAATTTCTTGTCGTCATCTATTGGTTTGTTCTTACTTAATTAGCTGCTGAATATGAATAATACTCCAAATCAGATGCTACACTTCACCATGAAATATAATGATTAAAAACTTTCACAAACCATATATTTTTTGTATTTTTGTGTGCCAGTATTTCCCATTAATGCTTCAAGTACATTTTCCTTCTAGTAAATCAATAATATACTGGGTAAAATACACATTTAGTCGTTTCCCCAGGTTACAGTCCTGTGACCCTACAAAACTGACCCATCCCATAAGCGGCAAGTTAAACTGGAACTTGCATCATCTCAGTTTTTCTGCTGGGTCTCAGGAAGCTATAGGTTTAGTTTCTGAAGTGTCTGCCGGTAGAAATGTGTAAATACAAATTAATGTAAAAATGTTACTATAACAATGTTACTAATCATGAACAATTTATGAATCATGTGAAAAAGAGTCAACTGAGATTGAAGTAAAAATGTAGTAAATGGTCAGTAAATACTGGCTGCAAGTCTGCTTCAGTCTTACATTAAGTAGGCCAATAATGTCAAACAGCTTAAACATCAGGAAGTGGATGTTACAAGGTTACCCAGTCAAAGCGCAGAATTAAATCCTACTGACAATCTAAGTTAAACCCCTGTAAACCATTATCCGAAAGAGGTCCCCAAGCAGGTCTGCCAAAAAATGTTCATCAAGCCAGTTGGCGGACAAGGCAGAGCCCTAATATGACTTACACTTGTAGTCCTTGCAAAACTTCCTTCCTTCAAACATGAAAGAATATCCAGGAGAAAACATTGCAACTTATCTCTGTTCACACTCCGATGAAGGCTTTGCCCAAATGTTAGCACTATATGCATGGTGGATCTGTAATAATAGGACATCAGCGTTTGGACCCAGTTTTGAATGTCATCTTAAAAACTGCCATGCGATGGACTGGAATCCCATCCAGGGATTGGTACCCAGGGCCCGTGTGGCCCGTCTTCAGCTCCACACTGCCTGCGGCATTACAGGCATGGAGGACAAAGTATAACATCAGCCAATGACATTTACAAATGGATGGACCATTGAAAATAAGAATTGAGATAATTATATTATTAAAATGAATTACCATAATTGTCAATTTATATGTTAAATGAGAAATGAATTAAATGCAAATAAAGTTGATAGCTTCTGCTGTATAGCACCATCTTGTGAAATATCCTAACATTTGGCTTGAAGGATGTTGTGATTTTATTAGCTCATAAAGTATCACTCATAATTGCGCTACTGCAGTTTTTTGGCCGAACCATTCCAGGGCTGTATCTATTCCGATTTCCAACTGGCAATGGCCTTCCGGGCACACTTTATAGCTTTGCAACTATTTACGAGGCAAAGAGATCTTAGAGCACAATCAGTCTTTTAGTATGCTGAAAAGATGATGATTGCCATGGCTTACAAGAAGGAATCAAGGAAGAGCGACATCAAAATATTTCCTACCTCAATTTGCAGCCAAGAATGCAATAAAAACATGGATTCTCACCAATATCAGTTTACTGGAATGGTAAACTACAGAATTCAGAAGTTATGGCTTAAATATGTAATCTCATAAAAACTAAACTGCATAGTTTAAAACCATGGCCACAGCATTATACATTTGTGAACGTGGATCCCTCTCTGCCAACAAGTCACTAAGCAGATTCAAACAATGAAGCGTGAAAATTGGAGAGGTTCAGGACAGCTGGGCTTCAATGGTGGATGAAACAGGACGACACCTCCCCCCAATGAAAAGGCACCTCTGCCTCAGGCCCTGTCTGCATCAGGCCCCAGCTGCATCAGGTCCCATCTGCAATAGTCCCCAACTGCATCAGGCCCCATCTGCATCAGGTCCCATCTGCATCAGGCTCCGTCTGCATCAGGCCCCAACTGCATCAGGTCCCATCTGCATCAGGCTCCATCTGCATCAGGTCCCGTCTGCATCAGGCTCCGTCTGCATCAGGCCCCAACTGCATCAGGTCCCATCTGCATCAGGCTCCGTCTGCATCAGGTCCCGTCTGCATCAGGCTCCGTCTGCATCAGGCCCCAACTGCATCAGGCCCCATCTGTATCAGGCTCCGTCTGCATCAGGTCCCATCTGCCTGATTGCCGCTGACACCTACAAAACTAATGGTCACTTGTGGCTTGAACTTGAGTTTGGAGATCCAGCCAACAAAATAATGCTCTTTATATATCTTTACATTTTCGCTCTCTGTGACTGACAGATTTAACCTTAAGCTACATGTACACTTCAACCCATGAAAGTGGAAAGGCAATTTCAACATTCAAACAGAAAATAAAATAGTATTAGTATTAAAAATGGTGACTCTTAAATATAGATCCCAAACTGCAAAAACCCAGAAGTGAAACTGCATAATCATCTGCAAAATCATAAATACGTAAAAGAATAAGTGCATTGAATAATGTGTATCTACAGTTATACTAGTTTCAATAAATTATGCTACATTAAATACATCAATATACCTCCATCATGCTACTGGTTATAAGCCTCAAGAGACTCTAATCCCCCACCCTATGTAAAAAGATACTCTGAGAGAGACAAGGATTACAGCAGTCAAGCAGGATCAGAAGGGCCTTCCTCTCTCACTGTGAAGAGAAAACAAATAATACTTAATAACATTACCATGTGAAGGTGAAGCACAAGAAGGTCCAAAGGCCACACAACACACTTTGAGAGGGATATTTAAAGTCACGGTCTGTGCCCGGCATTGGGGCTGGAGGTGGGCTGTGTCACAGCAACAACAATCGTCCCGAATTCCACCAAGAGCCTGTTGTTTGAAAGTGTCATCAGCGTGAACACCAACGTGCTCCAAGGGCACTGGCACGTCCAGTTTAACGAGCCCTTATGAGTCTGCAGGGAGGTGGCAGCTGGTGCCATCGGCTGCCCAGTCTTTCCTGTCCAAACCTCGGGTGTCAAACGAGCCCTTTGGCTACCTACCTCCTCACTGGCCTCATTCACATTGAAACACAAGACCAGCTCATAAGAGGCACCTAATCCTGTCAACGACCAACGAAGAACAGCTGCAGAGATAAAATGAAGGCTTGAGACTGAATCTTTATTATCAAGTGAAGGCTTCCGATTGGATTAGGGTCAGTTTTAATAGGAGAAGTCCACCTCGCTTCATTGCTGATGAGTGACAGTTCTGTTCTTCGGTCCTTGAGGGTCTAGATTTAGGGCCAATTGTATTTTTTTCCTTCCAATCAGAATATGTCAGAAATCAAGTAGTAAACAAGCTGAAAGTCTGTTTATATGTAACAGGGTAGAGAAGCAAGTGGTTGTTTTGAAATTAACCAAGAATCTTTAGTACCTCTAGTTTACTTTTTCAAAATCCATGTCATTTAAGTCTTCTGCAGTGCCTTCTTAAAAAACATTATTGTATCATTATTTGTTATTCTATTTAATTAAGCCTCGTGGTTCACGCTGTGTCTTCTCACCCCTTGAGTCTCTGTCATGGCTCCATGTGTGGAGTTTGCATGTTCTTCCCATGTCATTATGGGGTTTCCTCTAGGAAATCCTGGTTCCCCCTATAGTCCAAAATCATGCAACTACCAAGTTGCCTGTATATGTATGTGTGTGTGTGTGAGAGAGAGAGAGAGAGAGAGAGAGAAAGAGAGAGAGAGCCCTGTGATGGGTTGATTCCCCATCCTGGCTTGTTCCCTACCTTTCACCCATATTACAAATGCATCTTTTGGTGTTTTACACCATATGTGGGATTAAAGTTTTGCAATTATATATGTTTTATGTGATGACAGTGTCATGTATTGATTCAAAATGCACCTTGTAAAATTTACTCAGTGTTTAATATTCCGGAAGTTAATGAAATGGCTATGAAAATTCTTTCAAGAATTACCACAGACTTCATTTGATGAAGTGAATTGTAAAATAAACATTTACAAATTATTTCCAGAATTTGAAGCAAGCTATATCAGTTACAATGCATTTTTCTCTTTGATCAGTTTAAACTAGATAATAATTCTCTTAAAAAGTCTCTTAAAATGCTACAAAAAGTTAAAATACTAACCCAGTCAGCATACACTAAACAAAAATAATAAATTACGAAAAATAAACTTAATTACTAAAAATGAACAAAAATAAAATGAAGAAGCTTTTAAGAAAATGCTCACCAAAAACAAATGAATTGTAACATAGTCGTTTAAATGGTGATTCCCATTCACAGACAGTTAACGCAAGTCAGAAGCACTGCTTCAGATGGTTTGAAACAAACCTCTTCACCCTCTTTCCACTATGTAGCTTCACGTTTAACTGTATCACTTCCCTTTTACTGAATCCTACCTGTAACTGAATTATGGCTACAAACGCACATTCCTTTAAATGGCAACCGTAGCATTACTAGAACAGAAATATGCCTACAACATGATACAGGCCAGTTTTTCTGCTAAACTGCAAAATGGTAAACAAAATATATTGTCATGTTGAATTATGTATTCATAAGTCACATGATAAGAAACAGAAACCTTCTGGGTGCCAATGGGAAGTATATTTTATATCCTTGGGAGGTGATATTGGTTGGTGCTGCAGCTATGAACCAAAGCATATGATGGCATACATGTTATTACATTCGATTTTAACAATAACTTTGAAACTTTGCAATATTACAGTAGCTAATATAAACATTATGGATCAGTTTGTAAAGAAAAAAAATTATAATGGAGAAAGCTAACTGTTACGTTCGGCGTCGTCGGGCGAGCAAGCCATGAATACGGGCAGAAAACAGGCTTTATTTCGTGGTGCACAAAGCACATCAACACAACGTCAATGACAGATCTGGGGGAGACTGACTCAGACATGGACTAAATACTCAAGACAAGCAGGAACTAACAAGCAACAGGTGATGACAATCAGGAATTAACATGAGGTAATGAGGGGGGCGTGGCACACATGAGGCTCAGAGGGGCAGGTCATGACAGAACCCCCGCTCCAAAGGACAGGGAACGCAGACAGGCAGACCAGGAAGGGAGACACAGGGGGAACACTGACAGGTGGGAAAAAAGGGCCAGGAGTGAACAAAGGAGCTAGAGGGGGACGAGGAAGAAGAGACAGGAGGCCAGACAGGAAAGTATGGGGGACAAAGGGGACCCCGAGGGAGCCAAGGTGGGTGACGGGCAGCGGCCGGAGGGGCCGCAGGCGACCGGGAGAAGGGAGCAGGAGGGGACCACGGAGAGGACAAGGAGACAGGATGAGGGACAGACGGAGGAGTCGAGGAGGGAGTCGGAGGGGGCACCAGGGGACAAGAGGAGGGAGTCGGAGGAGAGCCCGACGCAGGGAAGGAGGGAGGGGAAGCCGCGGCAGGCGACAGTGCAGGCCCAGCCGGCAAGGGCGCAGCCGACCGACGCCTCGGAGGAGGGGGAGCTGCTAGCGACCGACGAGTTGACTTTGGGGAACCCACAGGTGACCGACGAGATGTCAGAGGTGGGACTGAGGCCAGGCGACGAGGCTTTGGAGGGGGACCCGCAGGCGACTGACGAGCCGGAGCCCAAGGACCCGCAGGCAACCCCCGCCAAGGCAAGCGAGGGCAAGCCAGGGGGCAGGGCAGGCAGGGCCCAGACCCCTTGTCTGTGTCCCCTACCCTTACAGGACAATGACAGGCAGGGTTGCAGTGGCCGTCGGCCTGGTTGGCGTAAGGGCAAAATAGTCAGAGATGTCCCCGAGGGGTCCCACTGGAGCTCCTCCTCCAAAGAGGAAGGAACAGTGGTCATACTGTCCGGGACCTCCTCGGGGACTGGGACCAGGGCTGGGAGAGCTGGAGCAGGGACTGGGACAGGTAAAGATTGGGCTGGGGTGTTAGGTGAGGGCGGCGTCTGTCAGACACATGTGACGGATGGAGCTGTAGTAGGAGCCTCGGGAGCTGCAGCCGGCGGAGGCAGCACCGCGAATCACAGGAATCACGTCCCACGCAGCCCGAACCCCCCTATTCAATAGGCACGCCACCTGGTAGTGGTACTTCTCCAGGGGTGCCAGCTCAGTGGCTGTGCGCACCTGAGGGGGCATTGCAGCGGTGATGTTTATGGGAATCAGGGATTCCGCCTGATCACCAGCAGGGAGCCAAACGGTAGAGAGCGAGGCAGCTCCCAGGAAGATTGTCGGGTCTCCCTCTGGTGTCTATCTCTTACGCCTCTTCTTCCTTCTCCGGCTCATAGCAGTGGGCGGAGCTTGAGCCACTTCTGGAAGCACAGCCGGCAGGTCTGCCTCTTGTGCATGGTGCAGCGGGACTAGCCGGGCTCTCTTCTCGGCAATCCGCTGCAGTATCTGCTGGATTGTGGGTTGTACGCGTTTCCAAGGTGGGGCGACCTCGCTTAGAAGGTCCCTACTCCGGCTGGCCAAAGCCAGGGCTATCAGGTCCTCCTGGACCTCTGGTTGCTTCAGCCAATAGACCACCTCTTGCAACAAGTCGAGCCATTGGTTGTGGGCTTGTTGCTGTGATTCGTCGAGGAGATCTGTCATTCTGTTAAGTTCAGTGTCGTAGGGCAAGCAATCAGGCGAGGAAGCGGTGAATACGGGCAGAAAACAGGGTTTTTTTCGGGGAACACGAAGCACATCAACACAACGTCAATGATAGATCTGGCGGAGACTGACTCATATGCGGACTAAGTACTCAAGACAAGCAGGAACTGACAAGCAACAGGTGATGACAATCAGGAATTAACATGAGGTAATGAGGGGGGCGTGGCACACACGAGGCTTCGGACGGGCAGGTCATGACACTAATATTACAGGAAATGTAAGGAGTAAAAGAAGGCAGATAATTTGAGGCATTAGTGCTACACAAGTAAATTACAGAAAACTGAATAATGATAAACAGCCCAGAGAATTTCAATAAGAACAGGTTTCATTTGCCTATATGCCTATATGCAGAATAGGTTGAGGAAAACACCATCAGCATAAGACAGAAAAGAAGATAAAAAATATTTGTGTTCTTCTGAAAAGTCTTTAATTTCTTTAGAGCATCATCAGTTTATTTGGATTGCATGCATGGTGTGTCACCATAGGAAACAATCTGTTACTATTTATGAGCCCACTGGTGTCCCTTGCCTTTAAAAGTAATAATGAGCATAGAGCATATGCTGTTTTGTCTGAGATAAATGGAGAGAAACTACATTTATTTTCAAGCTAGACTGGTCTGGCTCCCCCAGAATGGGAATGGATCCCTTTAAGAGTAACTTTGAGAAAAAAAATACTTGCATATCTGCTGAGCATAAGTCATTCATAAAGGTTAGATAGCTGGAATGGGTCCTGTTCTAAACATTAGACTGGGGTAGTCTTGATAGAATCAAGAGATTAAATTTAGACTCTGGGAGTATACATCAAAACAGCACGTGAATCAGCACATTAGACAGCTTGGCATCAGGACATTTATAAGTTGTGAAAGCCATGTGCTGAGTTACCAGATGCTATGTGAGCGGTGTGTACCCGACCACATGTCCAGATGGAATATGAGAATGGCCATATCTCAGGCTTGGACGGTGTGCTGCTGGACAGCTTAACAACCCCTCTGAGCTGTTAATGACCTGACTCGGAGCACAACTGGTACGTTAAAAGTGTTTAAGTATATCATGGATTTGTTTGCTGAGAGAGAGAAAGTGAACGGTCCCAAATGGTTGTTCAGCTAATAGACACAATAAGTCTTGAAATCAGATTTTCAAATTAAAATAAAACAAAAATTAAATTAAATAAGAAGAAGACAAAAAAATCTTCCCTGTATTTGTAGAAAAGGTGTTTATGGAAATCATATGTCCTCAATGATCACAAAAAAATCATAATAAATCATATTCAATTCTACATCCTTAAGCGCTACTGCTATAAAACTGATCAGGTTCTGTTATGCTTGTATAAAACCATAGATTTCAGCTTTAAAAATATTTCCAGAGATCTGGAGACATCAAAGAGTTGCTCTCTTTTTAGGCAAAAAGATTGTGGGAAACACTGACACCAAATGGTGATTTGTGTCAGTAGGAGCTCCTCCTTAAGGTGTAGTCGCTAGAGATGGTAATTTCGGCACCCAGTATCGAGCCGCTTTGAAGTAACATAAACCTTCTTATTTTGAAGCAGGGTTCACAAAATGTTTCAAAATGCCAGGCACATGACCACCGTGTCATCTTTCCAGAGGAGGGGGAAAAAATTTAAAACCCTGCAAAATTCCAGTGCTTTGGGTGTTTGTGCCATTGTTAGTTTGAGGGAGCAGTTTATTTATTAATATTTGACATACAATAGCATTAGTGAAAAATGTTTGTAGTTAGTGTAATTTAGATATAGGTATAATTATACGAAGTGAAATGCCAAGCTTTAGGTTAGATTTAGTTAGAAATATACTGTATGTTACAAAGTATGATTATGCATACACATATAGATTACATACAGTGGGTAAAACGGGTATTGAACACGTCTCTTACATTTTTTACCCGCTGTATACACATTAACATTGTAAATATTAACATAGTTATACAAAGACAGATAGACAGATAGGCACAGATTCATACTGGGACAGAAATAAGCTACATTTAGATAGTAACATGGAACAATGCAGGAAAGAGGTGCTAAGAGACCTTGTAGGTCTATGATATGAGATTTCTTTGATTTGAAACACTTTGATGAAGTACTCCTTATTCACTGGCAGGTGTCATTGCCATAAGAGTAGAAGGGCACTACAGCGGTCAGATACGAATCCACGCCTTTAATTGTGCTCGGGAATTGACATCTGTGATGTTTGGATATTACACACCCCTGTCTATTCCAGTCAGCCACTAACATTCTGTGAGTGAAACACAGTGAACTGCAATCAACGTAATTACAGGTGGAGCGTTTTTCACAAAAAGTATCATAGTGTAACCGGCTCGGCTACCCCTCTGCGTTGTGTTGTGTGTGGTGAAATAAACACCGGAGTCAATCTGCTGGTTCAGT
>JABFEB020000081.1:154105-166484 GCA_019775895.2 Stomatorhinus ivindoensis
TGTCACCTACTCTGCAACTGTGGGGATTTCACTGTCTTCTGAGGGACAGATGTGACAGTAGAAACTTCAAACTTGAGAAATATTCTCCTTTGCCCGAATTTCCTGATTATCATACCCATTTATAAATCTCCAAAAATGTGGTGCCAAAAAATAAATGTAAAATAGGGAAATAAAAAATCAGAAGAGAATAAAAATTAATGTTATTTGTCTCTATGGGTAGATATTGTTTGGGAGACTGAGAAGCAAAGTCACCTAATGGAGTTCTTTCTGACCTAAGCCAGTGAAAAGTTTAGCCTTTGCCATCTTTTCAACAGACGTTTTTATTCAATGCAGAGAGCCCATATACTTCTGCCCACTGCCGGGGGCCCATATGCCTGGGCTAATTAGCCTCACACTAGTGCTAAATTTTGCTACTTCCTTCCACACCTTACTAGACAACCTGAAAACATACAGCTAGGAGAGACCCCAGAATGGGCTTGTCACGATCACCCAATCCATACACTCACTGCCCAGCTTAGGTACACAAGAAATTATTCAAATGATAGCTAAGCAGTCAGCCTGCATTGGTTATTTAAACATTTAATTATTTGTTAGTAGAATTTTGTTTATTACTTTAAATGGGTCCAATACAGAGGTCTTGATTATGTCGATCTTCCGTAATGCATTGGCCTATATAAAAAGTTTGAATGGTAGGGTTTTAACAAATAACTCAATAACTCTTATACAAAGGAGATTGAAAGTTCCATATTCAAATATCAGGTTTTTTGTTTAAATCAAGATAAATCAAATCATTTTCACCTTTGATAGAATCTTGGTGCCATTGATGTTAACTAGATTTTATTCAGCTAACTAGAAAGGGGGGCAGTTAGATAGACATCATTGTATCCCCAGACAGCCTGTGACCTGCTCCGTCTATTTCACTTGCACTCCTCACACATTCACCAAGCTCTACAAGTTCAAGAAGAAGTGGATGAATCACAATAAATGTGTTTTTACCTCTATGCTGTGAGTCTTAGTTGTGACACGTAACCCTGAAATTACACCAATGTATTTATTGCACGTTCCACTAACCTCCCAAATTGCAGAATCTTTCCCCAAAAATAATGTGGTTACCGGTATTTGTGTAGGTCAAAATATCCATATCTAAATAGCTACATATTATTCATGTTTTTATATGGCTAAATATTTATATTCTATTTATTTCTCATTTGCAGTATGACCAACATTTTTTATGACAATAAGAACAGTAAGAACTGTAGCAGACACTATTGGAGGGCCCACAGACAGGGTTTTTTGTGGGTATGATGTATTAAATTCTGTGCAAAATGTTCCCATGAAAGGCTAAATCGAGCTCATATAATCCCTACAATGTAGATTTGCTGTTTTAAGCTCTTTAAATAACCAGTTGAATTCAATTCAGTTCAATTTCATTACATTCAATGCTTTGGTCATTTGTGTTCTTGCCAAAAGATAATGACTGCTGATACGACCTGCGTTAGGCGAGCAGGCAGGACAGGGCGAAGGACCAATCGGACAGGCGGAAATCCAAAAGTCGGCTTTATTTAGGGCAGACATACCACAACTTAGGACACAATGTCAATGACAGACCTGGGGAAACAGATTTGAACGCAGACTCAATACAGAAGAAGACATCAGAATAAATGCAAGACAGCTGGTATGATGGGAAGTCACACGTAGGTAACGAGGTGGGCGTGATCCACGAGAGGGCTGGACGGAGGGATGTGACAACTGCAATGCCACAAACTGAAGTGAAGTATGCAAACACTATGTGGTTTATGGTAGTAAGTTTATTTGCTAATGCATAATAAATGAACCAATCCAACTTTTATTATTATTCTGCTAGACCTGACACATGTCTAAACCAAGCTTCATTTAAGTCTATGGTAGAAATGAGCTGTTATGGTCATCTAATTCATAACAATTAGCATGGTATAAACCAATATATGCAAACATCATTAAGCCCAAATCTATATAATAATGCCTAATATGTCTCTCGTTCAAAATTAATTGTACTTTAATTTTGCTTAGTAGATAAAAACTAGGTATTATTTATATGTTTACATATCAGGTAATTTTTTTATCAATTTGTATTTTATTTTAATGAGTAGATTACTCAGCTTTACATAATACTGTTGTGCTGTATTATACATTGCAAGACCAACACACAAGCCATGGAAAAGCACATCTATAGTTAGTTTCCTATCCTGTCCCAGTATTCACGCTCATTGTGTCCCCCAAATGCCAGCTCTTGACAACCCAAAAATTAAATTACATTAATCAACCTTTTCAGAATCTCATGGTTTCCCCCATTGTCTTCGTTAACTGGGGACACACACCACTTGTACACACTAAATTTGCCACTTTAAATTTTAAAAAGATATAAAGGAGGCCACCCTCCTCCTAGGGTGAGGAATTCAGATAATTGGGAGGGGCTCAAAGTAGCTCAGGCTTCTATCTAGAATGTCTTCTGCACGTCTCCCTGGGGAGGTGTTTCAGGCATGTCCAACCAGGAGGAGGCCCCAGGGCAGACCCAGGACATGCTGGAGAGATTATATCTCTCAGTTGGCATGGGGACGCCTTGGTATCCCCCAAGGAGGTGAGGAGGTGGCTGGGGAGAGGGAGGTCTGGGCATCCCTGCTTAGACTACTACCTCTAGGACCTGACCCTGGATAAGTAGCAGAATCTGGATGGATGGATGGATGGATGGATGGATGGCTTATTATTGAGTTCTCCATCATACATTTTACCGTCTGGCTACCAGACTGCTACCAATAAAATTTGCTGAGAAATCATCTCCTGCCGCAGTTTGAGAATCACTGGCCTTTAAAATGCTCCCGAGACATTTGCAAAAAGGAATACGTTTAGATGACTGATAGCTGCGTTTACTAGATGGTGATTGCAGACTCCAATATCATTCTCCGCTGCCTTTTTTTAATGCAGCTCCAGTCCAAGTTGATATCAGTTGTAGCAAAGGCGACGATTTTCAGGTGTACATTTTCATACAGTGTTTTTGTGAAGTGGTAATAGGATCTACCAAAGACACAAAAAGACAAAAAAGTGCAAAAATAACAAATAGAGTTATCTTGTTCAAAAGGTTAAGGGTCTTATCAACTCATACCTCTCTTTGATGTCTCTAAGTGTCGTTGCTTCAATTTTTTTGCAGTGTGTCTTAAAATCTAAACAGGTTCAGATCTTCATCCTTAAAATGTGCATTTGGAAAAGAGCAGACAATTAATTTTTGAGTTATCATGCTAACAATATCTGCTGCCTGGGACCCCAGAAAACTAGCAGCCCCGTGAAGACAGAATGTCCAGAATTTACATTTATGGATTATGGAAGTTAGTTTGCATTAGCATTTTTATTGACAGTTTTGGGGATAAACAAATTTACCCCCAGTGCCAGCTGTAATTCTAATTGGAGGGTTCACATTTCCCAGTTTTCTTTTCACACTGGAATCCAGTGGTAGGCTGTCATTGCCAAGAGATGCAGCACACAGTAGTCTAACAGAAGAAGAAAATGGTGCAAATATATCAGACTAGTATTACATCTCCTGTGTTATGGAAATTATTCCACTAGAGTGGTAGAAAAACTGTGAACAGACATGGAGAGAACACAATTAAAGGAATGCATGCAAAAAATGAAGACAAACACAGCCTCAGGGCAGAGTAAGGTATTCAAGACTACAGCCTGGTCCCACAGCAAAGGAGGAAACAGTCAAGCTTCTGAAATTTGGCCAATTGATCCACCGGCCCAAAACCCACCTCCTCCGGTCCCCACCCCGCTTGGTAAGTATTATAACTGGCACCTCAGGCTTTGATTAGCATATTAATGATGTTCCATCATTTTTAATTTCCTCTAGTTTCTGTTTTGGCCTCAAAATATAGCTCAAATGGTCCACTTGGGCCCAGAGAAGTTAGCCTGTATCATATTTGTGTTATTTTCCTCAACTTTATTGGGTAACTGAAATTATTTATAGCAATTGAAACACATTTGAATTTTTATATGCAGTTTTGTGAGCTTTATATATTTCCTCCTACCAACAATCTGTAAAATATATGAAGGTATTCAGAATGCCTAATGAACTGTCCCCAACCTGTGTGACATAATTTTTTGGGAATTTGGTTTGGAATTGGATGGAAAACAAACTGAGCTCTTCCATGAATATGATTAGTGTCTCTGCAGCCCCCTAAAAGTTCTATTACACAGTTACTTTTTAAATCAGAAAATGTGTTCTGCCACAAAAATGGGTTTTACACCTCGGCTGAAGGTGCTCAGCAATGCTTTCTATACAGGTCATATCCATGCCCGTACGGGTCATATCCATGCCTATACGGGTCATATCCATGCCTATACGGGTCATATCCATGCCCGTACGGGTCATATCCATGCCTATACGGGTCATATCCATGCCCGTACGGGTCATATGCATGCCTATACGGGTCATATCCATGCCTATACGGGTCATATCCATGACTATATGGGTCATATCCATGCCTATATGGGTCATATCCATGCTTATACGGGTCATATCCATGCCTATACAGGTCATATCATGAAATCGAGTAGAATCACCCCAGCAACCTTCATCTGTTGTCTAATTCAAACAGATCACAAGCTTCATGGTTTTCTTTTCTTTAAATATAAAAAATAAACATTGGAAATACTGTTTAATCTGTTCATCACTGCACTTTGGACAAATACCATGTTAGTAAGAGCAGGATTCTGTAGTGGAACTATTATCATCCACATGACCTCTACGCTGTAGCTCCCTGTTCTGCTCTCCTGGGCTTTGACTGATGCTGCTTTCCAATTGAACTCATTTCATGGGCTGTAAAGAATTGATGCATCAGATGTCGCCTGCAGGCCTTGAGTGCAGCATATGTAATCTAGTGCTTTCAACATCTCTAGCTTCCATCCTTTCCACGCTGGAAATCTTTAACAACTATAGTAACTCTGCGGCAATGATTCTGATCCATCAGAATTTTTGAACGCTGCTTTCTGGTGAGAGGTCATATCCACTGAGATTCTTACACATAGTTCCACCTCCCCCTCCATGGTTTCTCTAAGCTTCTCCTATGTGTGAGCTTTTGCCTCAGTGAATGATACAATACTGTAAGTCTCAAGCTACTCACAACAGTATAATCATAACAGTTTTCTCTGTATCATTCCATAGCAATGAATTGAAACCACAACATAATATTCAGGAAACAGAATCAGAAACTTTATAGTTCACGGAATTTCTATTGGTGCAGGTGTCAAAACAAAGTGACACACAAGATAAAAATATAAAAGAGATGAATACAAATAAAAATACACTTTACACAAGCAAACTGCAAATATGAAGGATGTGCAATGTATCAGAGTAACAAGTTAAAGTGCAGTAGCACACTGACAGAACTGGTTCTTGCACAGAAGGATTATGGCAGGATAGGCAGTACTTCAGTGCATTACAGTTATCCTTTACCTGTGAGCCAGGTGTGAAGCCTTCTACCAATCAGAATCAGTAATTATTAGACTTATTACACTAACAAACTGGGAGAACTGAAAACAAGGCCTGGATTTGGAATCGAGGTCCAGATTTGAAGAGCCCTGCTACAGAGGGTTACAGGTGCAAGGCAGGGAACAATCCAGGATGGGGTGCCAACTCTTCGCAGGGCACAGTCACACTCCATTCACTCACACAGACACACCTACAGGCAATTTGGCAACTCCAATTAACCTCAGTGTGTTCTTGGACTGTGGGGGCGGGGAACTGGAGCACGTAGAGAAAAGCCCAAAATGACATGGTGAGAACATCCAAACTCCACACACATGGAGCCAGAGGCGTGAGGGTATAGTGCTGACCACTGCACCACCATTATGAATGCAATTTAATGTTATTATTTTAGGTTCTCTTCAAACCTGGGGCTGTTATAGCAAAGCAGTGAAACACACAAAAATACTAAGACCATAGTTTGCACAAGGTTTCTTTGTATGCTGACTAGTTAGTAGACAGTGGGGCTGATACCTGACCCCAAATGCTGCGTCCGGAGTAGCGATTTGCCAGGCTGCTCTGTCCTTCAGCACCTCTTTCTCAATGTGAGGCGTCAGCTACCTGCCGGTGATGATTCCAAGTGACGGCGTTAAATGTAAGGCAGGTCCAGCTTTAATTGCCCTATGCAGTGAGCTGGGCTCAGGCTGGGACAGCTGTGAATGTGGCTGCTTGCGCAGTGGGCCCAGCTGGCTCTAATTAGCAGGCCTTTTGCTTGAGGGCATATCAGCAAGGCTGGTAGGGGGCTCCTTCCCCAGAGCTGCCCAGCACATCCACACCTCATGTCATTTCAGAGGCTCACACTTTAATTACCGTGGCTGCAGAACACGCTAACCTGCTCATTACTGAGGTCCATGCCTTACCCCCAGGGCCATGGTTTTTTTTTGTTCTTCGCTCCACTGGGCTCAAACAGGCCCTGTTGGCTGCCATGTAAAACCGTTGTTATCAAAAATCATATTGAATCATTAATACAGATCAGATAACTCAAACATTTTCACACCTTTGGTAGGAACAACTTTATATTCTCTGACAGGTGCTCTCTATTCTAATCATCTGAGGGTCAAATTCCCCATGTGCTTAAGCCAAAAAAAGCTTCTAGCTACCTACTGTATGCTTATATACTCTTAAGCATATTCACCCATCGACGAAGTCTGGGGATCATGGACACTTAGCTTAGATATGAGCATAGAAACGCCAAAATATGGGTCTGTCGCATGTAAATGATCCTTATGCACATTCTACCACTTAAAAGAGCTTAAGTGTTTTTTTCTCTATGTGCTCTGGAGGGCTGTATTACGTCACACAGCTCTGCATGGCCAAATGCAATATCGCAATGTTCAGAAAACTATACATGCAAAAAAATAAAATGTTTTACCTTTATAATACATTATGATATAAATGTCACAATCCAAAACACATGATAACGTGAATAATTATGTAAGAATTATATAACATAATAGTATAAGTATATACCGATATTACATAATAGTATAAGTATAATATATACCTTGCCAACATGCCTAGCAGACAAATCAATTAGGCTAAATGACTGGCTGATTTAAAAATGATTCTTTCAATTAGAATGAGTCAAAATAAATTTAATAGAAGTAGCACGTCCTCACATAGCACTCTGGATTATTGTACATGACACCTTGGATTATAGGCCATAACACTCTGGATTATTACACATAACACTCTGGATTATTGCACATAACACTCTGGATTATTGCACATAACACTGGATTATTATACATAATACTCTGGATTATGGCACATATTTACGTGCATATTTTAGCACCTCAACATGTGACAGAGGCCTACAGGATCGCGGGGGCTTTGGTGGAGGTAATAAGGTTTGATGAGGTCAGACCCTGACGTGTGAAAGTATAATGTTTGAGGGTGTTATACCTTCTGTTTCTTTCCTGCTTTATTCCAGATTCCCTGCCTCTGAACAGGGAATGAGCTGGGTGGTGACCTCCCAGGATGCTTTGTGCCTTCTTCCTGCAGCGCTGTGTGTAAAGTGTACCCACAGTGGGGAGATCAGAGCCATTTTAATTACTCGTTAGAGAGATTTCCTCTCTGCCTGGGTGGTGTTTGCAAACCAGACAGTGATGCCACTGGTGAGGATGCTTTATAGGCTTGGAAAAGGGGCTGGTGTTGCAGACCAGCCTTTCTCAGCTGCCTGATAAAGTAGAGCCAGTGCTGTTCTTTTTTCACAGCTGCTGCGGTGTTTTTGGTTCAGCTCAGGTTCTTAGTAACCTGAAGGCTGAGAACCTTAAAACTCCACCACAGTTCCCTTGATGGTGACAGGCCGCAGAGGGGAGTGCGCCTTCTAAAACCTATGAGTAGCTCTTTAGTTTACTTTGTGTTGAGAATGAGGTCATTTTCCTCTCCATAGCAGGTTATGTCATGTACAAGTCTACTGTATGATGACTTGTCAAATGCATTGCATGTTTCTGGGTGGATTGTGCAATTCTACATTTTGAATGAATACAGGACACCATATCTTCTGTATTTTTGCACACAGGCATACATTTCATAATACACTACATACCCTGGGTCAGGGGTCCCCAATGGGACTGTCTGACCAGGACACTCAAATAATAGATAACCATTCTATGCTTAATGGGGCTTAATTCGTGGGTTTTTACTCCCAGTGACTAACAATTGATTTGGAGTAATGCATCGCAGCTTACACTGTACTGTATACGCTTATTTGGACCGTGTAGTTGATTGTATTATTATTTTATTAGCAATGCATTATAAACTTAGTTGCTAATAATACTAATTTTTACACCATATTTATTGGTTAGATATATTTTCCTGTTTACTGAATTGTTCTGAATGAAGATTTTAAAAAATGCTGAAGTATATGGATTCGTCCTTAAACACAATATGGGTCATTCACACAAACTCTTTACCGTAACATATCAATTTTGTCACATTTTTTTATGAGTTTGATGACAGACTGAAATTATATTATTTTGTAATATACCAATTTTTCCTCTGGAGTAGTTACTCAGTTGAGAAGTAAACCTGTCAGGGTTGGTGACTGTCCCAGAAGCTTTGGGGTAGTTACTAGGTTGAGAAGTAAACCTGTCAGGGTTGGTGACTGTCCCAGAAGCTTTGGGGTAGTTACTCAGTTGAGAAGTAAATCTGTCAGGGTTGGTGACTGTCCCATAAGCTTTGGGGTAGTTACTCAGTTGAGAAGTAAACCTGTCAGGGTTGGTGACTGTCCCAGAAGCTTTGGGGTAGTTACTCAGTTGAGAAGTAAACCTGTCAGGGTTGGTGACTGTCCCAGAAGCTTTGTCCCTGTTTCACCAGCAAGTGTCGCTGACCATCTTAGTCCCTCCTCTGTCTTCGTTAAGTGCCTGCTGTGTTTTACCTGTTCTGTGGACCGCAGCAAAGTTTAACAAGTTGAGCTTGTGGCTCAGACTGCTAACTCTCTGATCATGGCTTCGAAGCTGACCAGGGACCAGCCTCATCTATCTTTGTGTATCTGTTCCATCGTTAACCCAGTTTGGTGTGTATTTATGTGCTTGCCTCACTCTGTCCTTTAATTAGTCATTGTGTTCATGTTACTTTTCTCTGCTAGTCCTGCTCCCTTGTAGTGTTACTTTTTGGATGCTTCTATTTAGTTCTCAGTTTTTTTTCCCTGTTTGTTCCCCTGACCCCCCGGGGTCCCTTTATTTTGTGGTTTCACCTTCCGTGTCACTTCTGCTCTTTATTAACCCCTCTGGATTGTCAGCTTCTTTATGTCTGCACCATGCCGTACTGCTGTGACTTAAAACAACTGACAAAACAAGAGAATTGAAGAAATTAATGTACATCATATACTAATTGATTGTCTATTGTGGGTTTTTTTCAGTGAAGTTGAAAATTTAAAAAAACACTTTGTCTAGTTTTGTGTTATTTGATTTTAAAACTTCCACGGTAGTGCCTATTTGGAGGAAATCATTGAGAGATCATTAAATCAGACCTATACATTTCATAATTTGAATAATACCTAATAAGACCTAAATAATGATGGCAATCTCAATTGCTCTGCACAAAATTCAAACACTGTAACATTCACAAACACTCGCGGAAACATTTTGTTTTCTTTCACAGGATTCTCGTGTTTGTGAGAATGACAAATATAAGCATAGTAGGCTACTGCCATGCTTTCATTTTCAAAATGAAAGGGTTTCTGTGGATCTGTAAAAAGTGGAGGGGTCACTTTTTGAGTTTGGTTACCTCTTGGGGGGTTAATGTAAATGTTTTGAACTCTATCATTGTGAATGGGTCCATTGCCGGTACATAGACTCCATTTCCCATCATCCCCTGCTCACAGAACAGCAACACTCCACACCGTAATTTACCGTTCAGCTCATTTATTTATGGCTACATTTTTTGTGGACAGTGAGGTACCCACTGTTTCAGCTTCATCTACTTTTCATAACAAACTCAGAACCATATGCAAACATGTCAACTTTCACCAACTCACACGCTGTGTGCTGCCCTCTCTGGTCCCTCGGCATACCGGTTCCCTGCGGAAGCGCGTGCCGCAGTGGGAAGGTTCCTTTATAATCAATTGTGGAACGAGGGAAGGAGATGGTTTGGCACAGGGGGGTGAGTGATGTTGTGTATATTATTGTTTTGTTGTGCAATGTTTGATGGACTGTTTGAAGTGTCCGGGATGGTAGGTAGCCAATGCCCAGCTATTCTGTTTGGGGGTAAACATGTCTATTGTAAAATGTAAGTAGAGGATCCTCAAATCTGTTTCCCCCTATGTTTTTAGGTTGTCCTAACCCACTGGGAGCAGGTATATAAGGAAGGGGGGCTAGAGTAAGGGAGTTTTTCTTTTTCTCCTCTCCCCTCCCCCACCCCCTTCTTTGTGGCCTTTTGACTGACTGCCAGTATGGGGTGGTAACAGCTTGGTGTGAGGCTGGAACTGTATTTCAAATAAAGTTACCTCTTCTTTTTGGACAACGACTACTGTGCATTGTTCCTACTTGGTTATCTGCCGGTACGCCTAGACGTTTGCATCCCCTTAAGGAGGTCGAAAGAAGACCTGTTCAGCATCCGCCTTTTTCACAGGATCTCAAACAAAAAAGCCTTGTTCTATGCTCCCTTCACTGGCTTCCAGTTAAGTCTTCCATTGACTACAAAATAGCCCTATCAACTTATAAAGCACTGAATGCACTTGCACCAGAATACCTTAGAGACCTACTGGTCTCTCACGACCCTCCTTGCTTGCGTCAATCTCCGGGATGAGGACATCATGTAGTACATAGAGTAGAAAGAGCTACAGCAGGCTGCAGAGTATTCTCTTATATTCTCTTACAGCTGTGGAATAGTCTTCCATTAGATGTCCAGGATTCATGCCTACTCTCAATATTCAAGTCTAGACTAAAAACACACTTGTTTAGTTCAGCCTATGGGGACTCTAGCTCTAGCTAACTGCTCACTCCAGGTTAGACCTATAGTTGAGGTGTAGCGCTGGGTGGGGATTGGTGCCATTGGCTTTGGATGAACTGAACTGTCAGTGCTGTCACTCTGGCTTCACACTC
The DNA here is from genome assembly GCA_019775895.2 of Stomatorhinus ivindoensis. Lineage (NCBI taxonomy): Eukaryota > Metazoa > Chordata > Actinopteri > Osteoglossiformes > Mormyridae > Stomatorhinus > Stomatorhinus ivindoensis. The sequence continues at coordinate 165,209 of JABFEB020000081.1, forward strand.
CCTTGTGAAATTGGAGTGCTGACATTTCAGGGACTCCCCATGCCTGCATTCCCACTTGCCTCTCCCTCCTACTTATGCTGCCATAGCCTAATCAGTTGGAGCTTACACATTGCACTCACCTAACTGTTTGCTCTGCCTCTAGTCTTCCCTAATTTGACTAATTGCACATTTTATTTTGCCTACCCCTCCTGGGGTGTGCTGCCTGGAGAACCTAAATTATCAAGATATTCTGCCTACCCTGCCCCTAACCCTAACCCTAACCCTAACCCTAACCCTAACCCTAACCCCTAACCCTGCTGCCTGTGACATTTCCACTACCGGAGACGTCTTTCCGACCTGCACGTCCTTCTGTCTGTGACGTCTCTCCTTCATACCCTGCTGCTGTACTTCTGTTCCACCAGCACATGTCTGTCACCAACATTGAGACTGAAATCTTGAAATTTGTACAGTGTGAATTGGGACTTTGCCATGTTGCTCATTTGACTTCCTCTGCCGGCCCCCAGAGGATGGGCTCCCCCTTTGAATCTGGTTCCTGACAAGGTTTCTTCCTTCTAGGGAGTTCTTCCTTGCCACTGTCACCTCTGGCTGCTCACTGGGGGCTTTGAGCAGGGATAAAGTAAAGCTCTTTAAGAAAATGTAATGTTGAGAAAATGCAAATAAACAAATTTACACAAATAAAATTGAATTGAATTGAAATTGAATTCATAATATAAATTTAATGCTCTGTGATGGTTTGGCCCCCCACCCTGGCTTGTTCCCGCCTTGTGCCCGTAGCTTCCGAGACCCCCTGCAACCCAGAAGGATAAACGGTTTTGAAAATGGATGGATGGATATAAATTTAATAGTCTATGTTCCATAATTTGCTTGTTGCCAAAATCATAGAGTGTATCCCCTTATCAAACTTCATGAATTAATTATACATCTTGCATGGCCACGCCTTCTTTTTTGGGTTTTTTGCAGTGGGCGTGTCAACACTGATGAGGGAAGAATACACTCAAAAGATCTCAAATGCATGTTACTTTTAAAGTACTTTTTTACTTAAACACCTGATTGGAGGATAGACCCTTGTGTGACCTAATGCACTTATACTCAGTGTCACATATCAGCAGCAGGCTTAATTAGCAATAGGGTTGTGGTTCAGGGTGGTAATGTCTCTCAGTGGGTAGTATTTTTGTCTCTCCAAGGATACTGTGGTTTCCTCCTGGGGCCTCATTTATCAACAGTTCGTAGAAACTGTCCTAAATTCTATCCTACGAATGAAATTTAGAATGGTCAT
>JABFEB020000082.1:25577-37812 GCA_019775895.2 Stomatorhinus ivindoensis
GAGGCTACGGCAAGACAGAGGCCGACGCCCTTCCCAGCCCTCCTCCGCCAGCCTCCATTTCCGTTTTTGTGTGCTGACTTCCTGCCCAATGAAGTTAGATATGTAGATAGAAAGTGTTTAATTTTTTTCCCATTTAAAAGGTTTTGCTTTGTTTTGTTGGGAAGTCCCTACAGTCACTACCAGTGTGGAAAAGATTTCTGCATCTGATCCTCAAAACCACAAGTCAGTCTGATCACAAATGTAACCATCAAACCGCAGCTACCGGCTATCCAGCTTTCCTCTCAGATGTCCCTACGAGAGCCACTTCCGTGTTGTCACCGTGCATTCTCCGTCACGGCGTCAATGATGAACCACTCAGTATCCCCTTTACCGCCTGACGCAGAACTTAACCCCCCCGCCTCCTTCCCCTCCCCAACCGCCTTAGAAACACCAGCATGTCAAAAATAGTCTTGGCCCCTGGGAATTATTCACTGCCAAATAGCGGGATCTAGGCCAGGGTGTCACAGGCTGCAGACATTTTGTTATTTGTTGGATAATCCAGTGACCACTGAAATTAAAACCCTTAAAACTGCAATAAATTTGCTCCGCCCACCCTTGCGAGGAAAGCACATTTGCTGGAATTGACAAATAATCATTGGAAAATAGGTTTTTTTAGTAAGACTAACTCACCCCCCCCCCCCCGGGGTAATATTAACGTGCCACCTCTCACCCTATTAGGTGCCTCATCAAGTGGCTGGAAGTTCGGAAGGTTTGCCCCCTCTGCAACACACCCGTCCTGCAGCTGGCCCAGCAACAGGGCCCCCCCGAGCCCCAGGGACCCCCACAGCAACCTTTACCTGGCGTGGAGAACCTTGTGTAGTGCCCCCTACAGTAGAGGCACACCCCTCTGTAGCAGAGGACTGGAAATCCCTGACTATGCAGCCGGCCAAGACCTGTGAATCCCTCGCTAACCCCTCCTCCCCGCCCCGGTAGACTCCTCACGAATCACCTTTTCGTTTTTTATTTTCCCGTTCCACGCGATGAATGATTTCACAGTTTCTTCAAGCAAAAGCCTGGACTGTTTCACAACCAAAGCACTTTGTTTTTTTGTTTTGTTTGTTTTTTTTTCCGGAGACACCAGCACAAGGAAGGACGATGAACGAAACGGTCAGATGAACGTCGACAGGAATGGCTGTTTTGTTTTGTTTTGTTTGTTTTTTTTGAAAGCAAGCACTTTAAGACACTAATCGCTTGTGAAGACTGTAATGAAATCACACTCTATTTTACTATAGTAATTAATTTTTTTTAAGCGTAGCTAGACGAGTACAGACACACGTCCGTTTCGTTTTCTCTCTAAAAGGGACAAAGGCTTTTTCAAGGACGGCAACGAAGGTGGACGTTGATGCCCATGGCGGCCTGAGTATATCGCCTGCTGTCCCTACTCCCCTGGGCATCAGGTCCCAGTGGGTATCATCAGCTCTGCCTCTGACGTACGGCCCCCCCCCCAGCTAAATGCCACCCAACTCTCCCTTCCCCCCCAGCCACTTAATCACGTTTACACAAACGGGTTTTTCAACACCTGAGGCGTTCTGCCGATTCCTTTCCGATATTAAGACTCGAGCCATCTTCTCGGAGGGAATCGCGCAGCCCGCTAGCTGACATTACAGCCCTCGTGCAGAAAGGGCATCCATTCTCTTTTACTCTTATTATCCTAGCACCTTTGTAGGAATTCAAATCCAGATCTTAACGCACAGTCAGTCCCTGTAAAAGGGAAACCGTCAAATTTCTACTTAAGCACTTTGAGATCTTAAACATAAATGGCTTTGCCAGGTGAAGGCATGGAGTCAGTTTGCACTTCAGGTTTTTTTCCTTTTTTTTTGAAACAGTATTTAATGTAACAGGCAGGGTAATGATAAGCATTTCCCATGGTTTTTCACAACTGTCAGAGCCCCTCTGTTTCCACAAGGCTGTTGCCCTGCTGGCCGTGCTGCAGTTTGCGAGACGCAAATAGTTGTGGTGCAGTCAGCAACGTCCTGTGCAAGCCAGTTATAAAGCGGGGAAACCAGATGTCCCATTGGCTGCAGGTGGGGCTCGGCCAGCCAATCACTAGCCGCAACTCATTACATAACCTTAAAAAAAAACAAACAGCAACTGGACAGTACCCAGCACATAAACGTTTTGCCGACACACTATGATTGGGGTGCAGTGTTTTCAGCGTGGGCTGGGCCTCTCTGCTCTGGAGAAATACAGCACAGAATTGAAATAATCAGCATAGCTTATGCCCCAATACTGCCACCCCTACTCACTGCCTGTCACCCTCCCCCCCCCCCCCAAATTTTGTGCGATCGTCAGCACAGGGCAGGAAGAAAACCTAGCAACCGGCCCTCAAGTTTCACATTTGCTCATCATCCCGAGCTGTGAAAATGGAACGCACACACACACACAGATTGTGTCTACTACACTGCTTTCATTTTATTGGCTTGCACTGGGCCCAGCTCCCAGTCTGCTGGGTGGTGCTGTAGCCAACTTTATTGCTAAGCAGCACAACCCCCCCCCAACCCCACCCCCACCCAGAAAGAATGAAGGCCTTATTCTGGATGTTTCTCCTCTCTCCATTCCCCCACAGAATGTCCATTGTGTACATACCACCACCCCCCCCCCCAAGCATCATGGGAAGTGGTCAGACAGCACTGCTCACCACACCCTACGTTTACCTTCCCCTACCAGAAAAACATGACAGTGATTGGTTACCTGCTACCCGGTCTGTCCAATCAGATGCATTACTTGCTGTCTTGATTAAACCCTGTCTAGTGTGTATGTATAAGGAGTTAGGAAGTGAAGACGTAAAAGCTAACACACAAAAAAATTTACTTTGGGTGGCCCTTCTCATACTTTATTCTTCATAAGTTGTTCTGGGTACATTGTGACTTAGTTTTGAGACTAGTTACTGTCACCGTGGAGAGAAAAAAAGAACAGATTACACTTTTGTAGCTGTCCTCTATCTTCAATGGTTAAAATGCTGAATACGGTCTGCGAAAAGAACCCCACGTTGACAAGTTACTGTCGCGTCCCTTATGCTGTCGGGGTCAGAACAAAAAAGGCGAATCTGTAAGTACTCACTGTACGTGCTCGTTTACGCCTGAGCCGCAGGGAACGGCGCACACGCAAGTCACAAGACCGACGCCAAGACCTACCCACTTCCTGGAGTTCCAGGTGGAATCCCAACCCAGATCATCCTATGTTAATTTTCCACATACCCGAATAGGCTTTCTTTTTAATTAAGGCCTTAATTAGGTTTCAACAAATCCGCCAGGCCTACACCTATTAATACCTCCTACCTACACCAGTGGGAAACTCATTCTTATACGTACATGCTGTTTATCAGTATGATGATCTTTTTCAAATGGCCAACCCATCTCCCGCGTAGAATGTGCTACGTCGAGTGGCTTCACCAAGATCTACGGAGCGGACACGAGTCCGGTCATCACAGAACAGCAGGAGAGGATTGCCCGCGATGACGAAACTCAAGATGTGATCAGTCAAGTACTCTCAACTACGTATTTGTTCATGGAAATTTACAGTGTTATTGCTTAATTCCGATCTGTGTTGATGATGGAGCTGTTGGTGGGAGAATCCATTTACTGAAGTTTTTGCTCAATACTTCCTGGCTGTCGTAGTGCTCTGAGATGCTCAGGACTCTAGTCGCTCTTACTGTAGTGGGATGCGAGGCTCAGGACTACCGAAAGGATGTTCAGTTGCCAAATCACGGTTGTCAGGGATGCTGGGAAAGGTGAATCTTGGAAAAGTGGCCAGCTCTCCTGTAATCACTCGACGGCGGTACGTGTCAAGTTCACGTCAGCTCCTAGGATGAGAAGGAGAACTGTTAGCAAACCCAACAGACGACAAAGCTTCTTGTCAAGGTGTTAGATAGGGCCTCCCGCCTTGGGGGGAGGGACGTCAGACATGCTACAGCCAGTTGGGACACTGGGAGGGGGCAGCGGTGACCACGTCGGTTGGCTCTGCTCACCAGGACAAGCGTCAAGATGCTACCACCAGAAAGCCTGTCAGTTAGCACTCGATTTCAAAACTATCATCAGTGTTCAGTTTTGTGTGTGCCTGTGTGTTTAATGATTTCTACATTTTGTTTTGGGGGGGGGGGGGGGTGGGCGTTGTTGGCTCTTAATCTGAAGACGCACAGCCCCTATTTATTGAGTTTATCTGTGTTTGTGTCCGTCTCATCGTCCCTGAAGGGTGTGGTACCGCCCCCTACCCCCACCCCACGCGGGAGCCGTAAGCTCCCACACTAACTGGGTTTGTGATTTTCACAGACGTGTTTGTAAACTAAGAATTCTGCAGCAGAATATTTTTGGAGACATTAGCTGTACAGTATTTGTAAGCTCTATTTTTGTATATTTTATTGCTTTTTTGGGGAAAAAATTAAACGCTTTTGTTTTTGCTAATTTCTTGTTTTATTCATTTAAAAAAAAAGTGCTGCATGTTATTGACTTGAACTGTAAATAAATAAATACCAATTTTGGAAGTAATATGTTGATTGCATGTCAACGTGTCCATCCCTGACTTATGTTTTACACATTTTTTGTTATGCCTCAGAGCTCTGCATACTGAACAACATGCAGCTTGTACTTTTGCCCATTATCAGCACCATCCCCAGGAACGCCGCTCATGGGTCCCTCACGTTTCAGGGCAAAACGGTTCCACCTGGGTTATGGGTGTGCGTCACCCAAATTGGCCTCCATAACTGCTCCTCTCTAAGGTTTGGTTCCTAGACAGCGTGTGGTGAAGGCCTACAGGGCTGCCAACAAGATGTTTGAGACAAGTCTGTACACACATACACACGCATTTACATGTATGTGACCGTGTTATCACCTTGTAAATAGTCTGCAGGGTTTACAAACTACCCCAGTGATTTTGGAGCAGCTAATTTTAAGTTAATAATGGAATAATATAGATTTGCAGTGAGATTTCTTGCACGAGTATGACAGTCTGAAAGCCTGGGTGTCATGCCAGATGCTGGGATTATCATACCATAAACACAGCGTACAAGAAAGCAAAACTATCACGTGCTGTCAATGTCTGCCACTCCCAAGTTGCATAATTTCTGGGAAGCCCATTAAAGAGCAGGAATTCCCCTTCCTCCCTGGATCAGAAGGACGTTTGCTGGGGCTGGGGGCCCTCTCACAAAAGGGCGAACCAGTTTACTCCATGAGTATTTACAGTTTATATTGATGACAGAGGCACTGAGAGATAGGGACTGACATTTACTTCTTTTGACTAAGTATGCAAATTTCTAAATACTGTAGCCAATCTGTATGCTACAATCCTTAAAATTATGCCTGTGATTTGCGGATTTTCATCCAGTTCTAGAAACTACAAAAATTATAGCTGCGTCACATCTGTGCATTTGGGAAAACTGTGTTCCGCCTTTTTTTTTTAGGATCGACATCACTCACAGCCAATGAAAACGGAAGGTGCACCCGTTAGCCAATCCGATTTCGTGAGAGGGGCGGCGCTAAACCGGCCTCCGCATTTTCTTCTACCACTTGCCACAACCATGTTGATTTAAAGAATGAATTCGCTGGAAATACTCATAATAAAAACAACTTAAAATCTCCCGGATATTCAGTCATATATTTTACTGGAAAGCTTATGTGAAGTGCATCAAGCAGATCCTCTCCTCAAATTCCAGCCGGCAACTATGGGGTTAAACGCCTGCGTCCGTAACCGCCAACAACCTTGTAGACGAATACTTGTGTGCATACTACAAGACGCCAGGTCTAACGTACATCTTTTCTCCAGAAATAATCAGTTTCGCTGGGGATCTACTGTTGGAATGTAGATAAGACCATAAATAACCGAGGAACGCTGTTTGAACAATGTAGTGCAGTGCTGTGCATGTAATGGAGCCTGCGTGGGTACGAAGGTTGTGTACCACACGGAGCAGCATCGTGTCAAAAAGACGGTGAAAGAAGCGACTATGTAGCAGACGGCTTTCCGTAAAACCACGTGGCATTAGGAAAGAAACGACGTTTACAAAAAATAAAGCATAGATACAACAGGGCGTGATTGTCATGATTACAGCGCCCCCTGTTGGTCCGTACCTAATAGAACTCCCTTCATAAACCAATACGCTTAAGACGCAGCTATCACTGTCTGGCGACGTGGGCACATAGGCTATGTTTACGCTGGAATTCACCCAAAACACCGATGTACTTATTGGACAAGGAGAACTCTGTAGCGACAATCAGTGCAGGTCATGAAGTACAGTTTCATGTCTGTTTTACTACAGGGACTCCCCTTTTGAGCACAGATGGGATTCACCCAGATTTCATCTTAATTTCTGGAATTTCCCCTCTTGGGATCGAACGTTCAGAAACCCAGTAACAATGTTCCTGAGCCCACTCATGTCTGCCTCTGGTTGTATCTGTAACTACACGCCGTAAACACCAAGTTCAATATGAAAAAAATGCACTACAAGCGGCCCTATCAAATTTCAAATACACCATTAATTACCTCTGACTACCATGCAATAAAAACCACTGCGGTCCAAGGAGTTCCTCCCAAAAGTGTCCAACAACGGGTCTTACCGGGTTGTGGGGCGGTGTGAACCGAGGAGGGCTTTCATTTTAACTTTAAAACTTCAAAGCAGCGTCCGTCAAAAAATGGGAATGTTCTATACCAGCCGGCAACCTTGCGGCTTCGTACTATCCTAACACGTTATTATGTTCAACTTATTCCCACCCTGACCTTTGGAAATTTTGAAGCTGTTTAAACTATTTAGAAATACCAGTGGGGAAGTAACCCAGGCGGTTAAAAAAGTATTTTAAAACGCCGTGTATGGTTCTGAAGATTAATTATCGTGGAGTGTGTTAATAAAATCGCTTTAAAGAATTTTTAATGGCCGCCTCCACTTTCCCCAGGAACGGCATGTTGATCTAAATTAGAGCGTTTAACTGCCCGGGTAACTGCGATGAACTAATTACCTTGACATCCGGAAAATACTCTTTCTGATTTCCCCCTAATAAAACAAGAGTGTGATAAAATACAGGCCTAAATAGATTGCTGGTGTCACATTGTGGCTCTGCACTCCTGGGAGCTGGAAAGACACTTAATTTTTCCGCTGATAGACAAATTACTTCCACCTTCTCTGAAATTACACAGCTCTACAGCAGTATAGCTACCGCTGATAGATTAGAAAGGTCAGAGATTCTCGTTGCGGCTTCTATGACAGGCAAGTAGTTTTATTACGCGTGCCATTCACATGCGCTAATAATTTCTTATTTGATAGAAGTTTATTGGGCTTGTATTCATTTATGGTATTGACACAACCAGATGAAAATAGCGAACGTGCTTTGTGGTTTAACCCTTTAGTTTGACGATATTGCCATCGTGTGGCCAGAAGCGGGAATACACGCAGTGTTAATTCACATAAAATCCTTAAGAAGCATTTGATTTTCTAGTATTGATTTGTAGTTCAAGTGATGCATATTAAAATGAATTTCTATTTAGAATGAAATTAGCATTTAATTACATTTTTAATTATTCAATAACAATTATTTATATGCAAAGATGTAATAGTATTATTATAGGAATGTCATTTTAACCATTTATTCATTTGCGTTAAAGGCTGGCACTTGAGACTTGGACTGATTTTGGCAAGCATCGACTATTCATACTTTGATTTGCTATACCGGAAATTGAATTAGTGGCGTTTTTTTCCTTTACGTATCTTAACGGGACGCGCACAATTTGCCCGCGATCCACTGCCACAGCACGGTGGGACACTGGTATCCTTCCCCCTCCTGTTCTGGTCCCTGCGGGCTCAAGGTATTGGCTGGCTCGTTGTCATGGCAATGAAAAGGGGAGACTCTCTGCTTTGCCTCCATACAAACAATGGGGTTTGCATTAACTGGTACGGGTTTTAAAAACGTGGCCAGTCTTAACTTAGGACGGACAAGGCAAACAAAACGCTGGTTTGCAAGCAGCTGCATAAAACCCCAGCCACAGTTGCAATGACTGAGTGTGTAGGTGTGATAGAGGAGATGGCACTCAGGTAATTTGTTTTATTCATGACCTTTATTTAACATGTATGATGTATCCACAAAGTCAGTGATACACGTTTCTCGAACCCCTTTACTTTCATTTCCGCTTCAGCATATCACAGTACACAGTAGCAACATCTAAAGTGCTTCTACACTTGATGTCTCGCCATCGTGTGAGAATCTCATCGCCTTCCAACTATTCAGACTGGAAGGCGGAATCTCCCACCCTTCTTAACAGAGAAGGTCTTCCCGGCATTAACCCTCAGATGGGGCGACCTTCCCAGCATCCTTGCTTCCTCGGGAGGGAAAAACATTCTCCAGACCTGCAGGCCTGGGAACAAGAGCACCGATTTTGATATGTACATTTTCCCCCTCCCAGTTGTACCACTGACTTTCTTTGGCCCCTGATCTGCTGGGTAGGAAGCCCCACATCGGGATGCAAAGATTCATACAAGATCAATGACCCCCAAGTGCTGTTTTCTTAACTTCCCTGCCGAGATTTTAGCCTGGACAGAAACAAGCCCTCCGTTTTTTTACCGTTAATTTCCTTTCCCATTTCCAAATCTCCATTTTTGTATCACCAAATAATAGGTTTTAAATTCTTTTTTTCCCCACAATGTTTGGTGACCTGGGAGACTCGCTTGCAAAAATAAGGAAAAGGAAAAAAAGATTCATCATATTGAATAAAATACATGCTATACGATATTCAATAATCTGTTCAAACAACATTTTGGTTGAAGCAAACAAGTTGAACTTCCAGCACTGAAAATGATTTTTTTTCCCCTCGCTCTCCAGTTTTGACCGACATAAAACAATCGGTGACCCAAAGGCTAGTAGTGAAGCCTGTCTCACCTCGCAACACTTCCCAGAACGTCAGTAGACTCCCTCTATCTTTCAGCCTGAAACAAACTAAAAAAAATTGCAACAGCTCTGCAATATTAATGGTGTAACAACGTACTCATTCGCCTTCCGTTTGGGGACGAGCGCGTCTTGGTGAGACAGCAGCATTCTTGCATGGTATAGCGGCGATTCACTAAAGCACACAACTGCACAGTCAACACGTTTAACTGGCTACAATATAGTCGATCTCTAAACGGCTTTGTCTACCGAGTTATCTAGATACAGGCACACAGACAACTGTACAGGCGCAATTACGACCAGCGTCTGATTTCTGGAGTCGGTTGATAAAGGCAGAATATAGTTTAAAGAAGAGAAGCGTTATCTCACACTGCAGGAGCAGCCGGGATTACAAAATAATGATGATGATAATAAAAAACACGCACACACACTTAGTGCAGAGACCGTGGTGACCGTCTTGGCAGCAAAGAATCGAGGTGTTTCCTTACAGTCCACTCAGCTGTCGGGTTTCCTCACTCCCCATACCCCAAAGAAATAATAAAAAGAACTTGACCCAAAACAGATTTCTTGCAGCGCGAATTCATACGAATTCCTGTCTGAATCGAATATTGTTTTCGGTATAGTTACTGATATGTGTACTGGAATAATCCATTTGTACTGGAATAAATACATTTGTCGCGCAACTGAGATTATGAAAGAAAATACAGTCGCTTTTCACAAAAGACGTTTTTGTGCTCTGAGCCGAACTGGCTGTACGTCCAACACAAACCCGCATGCGCACAGTGGGAATACTTAGTGCCGATAAACTGTTCTGTATAAGAACACGGTGCACAAACGAAAATCGCTGGATGGACATAGCATCAACTCCACTTTCTATCTCAGACAAACAGGAAAAGCACAGTGAGATATTTTAGCATTTGCGGCACAGATACGTCAGCAATTTTTGATACGCTATCCGAAGGACAAACGCCTATCAATTTCCCAAAGGGCAGCGTTGGAGTGAAATTAAATCACAATCGACGGCGTTTTTTTTTGGCAAAAATCCTCAGCCTTCTCAAAATACAAAACCGGTCTGAATAACTCAAGCTGCCTTTCGTGTTGCATTTGGTTAAAACTGAAAAGTGACTTCTCTGAGTCCATCAGAATGTCCTGTAATGGAAATAAGCCTGCCATGAGAAAGAAATTGAAAACCAAAGAATACAACATTTCCAAATCAGAAGGCGAGATTACAGGAAGTCTAATCACAAGAGAGAGTCCAAGACTGGGCTGAACTGGTTCCATCAAGCAGCAAAATCAAGTTCACAAGCGACGTTTAAAACTACAATTAAATACCATTAGGAAAACGGTCCTTCCTCTACTGGAGGAAAAATACATACATACATACAAATCAGCATGACATGATGTGTTAAAACAAGGTCGACGATAAGCGAAGCACTTTAATGGCGTTTGCTTGTGGTTAGCGTAAACACACTTTAATGGCGTTTGCTTGTGGTTAGCGTAAACACACTTCTCAGGGAGAGGAGCAGATGCACCTCCCCCCTACTTCACAGGCCAAGGGGCCACGTTAGGCTCAGGGTATGAGTGCGCGGAGACAGACAGCCTTTGTGGAGAACCTTACCCACTGCGCCATGGCAACAAGGACATTACAAAACACACAGATGCACACACTGAACTTCCCATCCAACTCATAGGATGCCACGCATCATTACACAAGCAAAAGAATTTATATATATATATATATATATATATATATATATATATATGTGTGTGTGTGTGTGTGTGTGTGTGTAAACATCCACCCTCCCGCATCTGTGCAAAGCCCCCCCCAACGAAACACAGAGTAAGTGTGCAAGGGATTCGGCTCTCGAATTCTCTAAGCAGTACAGCAAAACGGTTAAAAGGCAGGGTGAAAAAGGTGAACCATGCTCAGATATAGACCTCTCTCTTTATAGAAATAAATATCTCAAATACTCTTATACTCTTTACCCTCTTATTAAATAATAATCCATCTATATAGCACTTTCTTTAACAGTAATATAAAGCATTTGTATAACACACACACCATACTGCACGACGCACTTTTAAATCGTATGTTACATTTTTTTTCCCCCTCTGGGACACACCTTACAGTAACAGATTTTCTCCAGAATTGACACTAGTCATTGCAGCCATAATGTAACACCACGTACTGGCAGAAACTAGGGTGGTTGTGAAGCTGAGATGTGATTCGGGCAGCCATAAGATCGATTGTCAGTAAGTAAATCACTGGCCGCTGAGTCAGCCTTCAAAAGGCAACCATTGTTGCATCTTTCCTCTATACATCATACTTTTACATTCCATAGGGTTGGAGATCTCTGCATCTTTTGGACAAACCGATCCAGTGTCTATCCGCACATGATGTCTTTGTCCAGCACATCCCTGCCTACCACGGTACAAACCCCCCCACAGTACCAACTCCCATAGATCTTTGCTGCTCCACTGCGATTCGACCTGATGGGAGGCAGAACCGAGGCGGATGTGATGGCAGGGGATGTGGTGGGTGTCTATTTCATCCGGATCTGACGGCAGTGGTGAGAAACTACTGACACCTGTCCCCTTCACTGGCCCCCAGGGATCCTGGTTTAGACGGGATGTTAAATACTGAATATTTACCATTAATTCAGTTACTCCCACCGCTGAACCACAGCACCATCTCCACAGCACGCCTACAGTGCCACACTCCACATTCCAAGCCAGCGGCCCATTCGCTTTTGAGAAGGTCGCCCTCTGCTGGCTCCCCTCCGTAGGTACAGTGATCGAGCATCACCGCCCATGGGAAAAAGGGAAAAAAAATCAGCATAAAAGAGAAACGACGCTGGGCCCAGTCAGAGTTCTGTTCTGAGACAAAATTCTGGGGTGGATAAAACGATCTTCTGTAATCAGACTGCCCTCATCTGCATTACAGAAAACAGCTGGCCGGCCGGTGGATATACCTCACTAGGGACCGGTTCACAAGCCAGTCTCCGGTTCTTTAACAGCTAGGTTTTCACGGCTGCCTGCAGGGGGCAGTCTCCTTCAGTCCCCCCGAGCCTGAGGGAAAGCTGACATTGTGCGTTTGCCTCGCACGCCTACGCGCGTGCCCCAGTGCGTCGGCGACAGCTGAGCGCACGGCGGGGCAGACAGCAGCTGTCTCTTTGCCGTCGCTGAAAGAAGCACAGCACCTTGGCTAATGGCACACGACGTGTAGAGGAATGTAAAAAAAAATATATATAAAAAAAAAAATTAAAAAGAAAAAAATCATGAGATCCAGTCAGTTTAAGCCGTGCCTCTTTCGGGGCGATGCGCCATTGCTGTTGGAT
>JABFEB020000082.1:60080-73142 GCA_019775895.2 Stomatorhinus ivindoensis
GTCGCTGTTTCTTCCCCTCATTCATCTAATAAGGTGGTATGCTCCTCCTGTGCTCAGACGCTCCAACGTCACAGATGACAGCATACAGGTAACCCCCCCCCCCCCGCCTCCCCACCGGGGCCGATTCCCATGGCAACCTATAGAAGATTGAAGCAGCACAGACACCAGTCCTCCAGGTTACAGAACCAGAACGGACAGGATTTCCCTCCTGAGAGAGCACGTCACATAACAGAGAGAGTAAAAAAGGAATAAAACTGTGATGGTTCAAAAAGACCCCCCCTTTCCTACTAATGCTCAATACCCAGCCATCCCTTTTCTGATTGGCCGGTTCCCCCACGTCACACTGAAGCCTTGCACACGCCAACCCCACCCCACCACTGATACTGCGCTGCAAACCATCAGACTCCGCTAAGCAAAGATCCCACCCATGTAATCACCGAGGAATGGGGGTGGCAGGGGTGTGTGTGTGAGAGACTGAGAGGTGAGAACTGCTCTTCATGAAGTGAGAGGATCCACGACTCTTCAAAGTGAAATTTACTCACTCTGGACAGCTACTGTCATGCTGAGATCACTTTCTTATTTGGAAAACATCCTCCGAAACACATCGTGTACGTAAAATCAATTTTTTGTGGCCTTTCCAAACAGGCACAGACAGGGACGGTGTGGTAACCATGAGTGGTTAAGGGACAGCAACAGGACATGGGTGGTGACACTGCCCCCCCCCCCCGGCTGGGACGTGTGTAGCTGGACGTCTTCTGCCCTTTTTATTGATTCTCGTCGGCCTGGCAAATATCCTGGGCATCCTCTTGAACTGTGCCCCCGTCAGGGCCGAGGCTGGGGGCAGTGGGGGACGGGGAGACCATTATGAAATCTGTCACTTCACGGTCCGCGGTTCCGGCATAGGTTACTCGGTTGGCTTCCCGCCAGCGTAGCTGAAAAATTTGCGATTCTGGAAGCAAGCCATCCACAGCACGCCCGACTAAAGCCCGGCCAACCCCCAATGACAGAAACATAATCCCCCACCCACACATCACTCCCACCCCTCTCCCTGCTGCTAATTATATTTAGCAGTCAATGCTAACACTGTACTCGCACATTAGTCCCCACACCCAAAACTAAAAAACATTCAGTCCATTGCTCACATGTTTAGCCACATTCCATACTGTAGCTTTGTGCAGCACACATCAGTAAAATGGAGTATTGCTGTAATATTGCTGTAATCTGAAAAAACTCTTAAGTCATGATTACATAACAAGCGCAGGTAACAACGCCATACAATCCTGTGAGTCGAGCGTTCGCTTGGCAGGTGGGGGGTAGGGGGAATTGCCGTGGCTGGCAGAGAATCGTGAGAACTCTCCGCCCTTCACAAGAAGTGGCTTCAGCCTACAGTCTGGGAGAGGAACCAGCCGTTGGAACATCAGAATACAGTGAAGGAAGGAAACAAAAAAAAGGCATGTGAAAGAAGTAAACAATATGCTACTGGTCGCTCTGCGATCGATGGAGGGATTAAGTGCCATCCGCAACCATCTCCTCAGATGTAAATAACAGAGCCTGATGTTATGAGCCTCTTCTGCCATAAATAAGATATAAATGATTGCTGCCATAATCGATGGCTTTTGTTTGGCATCTGCATCATCAGACTGTGTAGAGCCGCGTAGAGTTGCGTAGAGCTGCATAGGGCTGCGTAGACTCTGCATCATGTTCCATTTCCTTTTATTTAGTTAGCAGACACGTTTGTTGAAAGCGAGGAACGCTTGGGGCCACAGAGAGGTGTCAAGCAGCGTTCCAGAAGCAGCTGGGATTAAGGCCCTTGCTTAAGAGCCCAACGGTGATTTGAATACTTTGCCAGCCAGGGGATTTGATCTAATTCCCTACCAGAAATGGCTATAGATCTCATGCCCTACCCAAAACGGTCGCGGATCTCGTGCCCTACCGGAAATGGCTGTGGATCTCATGCCCTCCTGGAAATGGGTGCGGATCTCATGCCCTACCAGAAATGAGTGTGGATCTCATACCCTACTGGAAATGGGTACAGATCTCATGCCCTACCGGAAATGGGTGCAGATCCTTAGCCAGTCAAGTAACAGCGTGACAGTAGCAGTGAGAAAAGACTCAATACCTGCATGTTCTGCTGAAATTTTCCAGAAAGCTTCTTAAGTTAATCTGCTGAAAGCCGCTGCCCTTGAACACTGTAGCTTGCCACCATACCTCGGCATTCAAAGAATATTAGAAAAAAAATTAATAACTGCTGGATCATGAGATGGGTAGAACCAATTCCCAGTCACTAATTCCAGATCCCAGTTGTGGCTTTTCCCAAATTCCATTCTGTTTCCGTGTATCTATCCACTGTTACACCCCCTGCCAGATAAAATCCCAATTCCACCTACTGTCACGCCAGCCCAAAACAGTGAGTTGTACACATTACAAAGACCTATTTCCCCCAGGGGGGGTCAGCCATGTCTGTGTAAATCTATTCCACATCAGTCTGTCTGAGGTGACCGAAATGCACAACGTGACCAGCTGGTGTCAGTGGAGACGCAGAAGTGGAAGCCTCACCCGACATCAGCTGCCATTGCAGGAGTGTATTTTTTTTTTTATTAAATCTGAGAGATATCCGTATGTAAAGAGACGCAATGTGCAACTGCCAGGCAGCCCACACAACACATGGCTTGTTTCATCACTACCCAATCTTCTCCCTTGTTTAGAACAGACACTCCCAGAAAATCACTGTACATAATAAGGCCGGGCATTCCATCGCTTCCCGAGAAGGCTAGCACAGCATTAGCGTCCGGAGAGTGTTACCCATGCAAACCACCTGGACGGCCTGAAACTCCATGGTCAGGCTCGAGCCTCCAGTAGCAGTTGGGTTTATCAGTCTCTCCCCATGGTGTTTTAATGACGCGCCCCGCGTCCGCATCTCCCTGGGTCTCGCTTCCAGGTCACCATGGCATGCTTTCTGTAACGTTCACCTCCAAAGGCCGCTCGCCATTACCGCTTTTCGTTAAATGGCGCTGGGCCACGCCGGTGTCAGATCAGAGGGTGTCGAGAGAGCGTCCCGCGTCCCGACCAGCAAAAGCAGAGACGAGGCCTCAGTAACACATGACACCATCTGTGCTCTGGACCGACATCCAAAACGGAAAAGCAACATGTCTGGTTTAGCTTTACTGCTTTTCACTCATTGACTGGCTTACACAACCTGCCAGACATCCCTGGTCTGAACAACTCCTACAGATGATGAAACAGGAGTGTAGACGCCGTTAAAATCCTGACCTTCCACCAACTTAAAGTGAGGCCACCCTGGACTAGTTCACTACCAAGAACCCTTTCATCCATTTCTGAAACCACTTGTCCTATTTAGGGCGGTGGGGGATCTGAAACCTAGCGCGGATGGTACGGACACAAAGCAGGGAGCAACTCAGGACGGGTCGCGAACCCATCACAGGGCACTCGCACAGCAGTCACGCCTATGGGAAATTTGGTAACTCCAATTAGCCTCGGCATATTTTTTGGACCGTGGGGGGAAACCAGGGTGCCCAGAGGAAACCCCACAATGACATGAGGAGTACATGCGAACCCTGGACCTAGTGGTGCGAGGCAACAGAGATAACCACTGCACTAAAGATCATGTAGATCATTCTGCCTTTAATGCCAATAAACCAGGAAAACATTAAGGAAACAACTGCAAAAATATGCTAAACCAACAAAAAAACTAAAACCTTTTAAAAAAATATAAAACCATAATACTGTAACCAATATATAACTCCACAAATGGCACCATTATTTGGGAATATGACAACCACTGTATACAAAAAACGACTTTCTTAAATACTGCGTTTTCTGCTATGTTACATAATGACTAATGATCAAAGACTTCTTTTCAATGTTCAACCATTAAATTATTACTGCATAGGCCTATACTGCATTTAAAATAGATAATTTCATCTTAAATTCGGGTGTTGTTGTTATAATCAAACCAACCCGCTAAGCCCACTGCATACTGAATACATTTTGGTCTTCTGTAGATATATATAGTTATTCTTAATAAACAAACAGCAATAAAACTAAATTTAACTAGAAAAAAACAGACATGTACAGTACTACAAAAGTGCATTAGGGTTGTTGTTATTACATACAACATTTCACCTCCATAATTTTTTCCAGATTTTAAAAAAAGGCAGTGAGACAGCAAGTAAGGAATAACTCAGAAAAGAGGAATCACTGGGGTGTAAATGAACAATAAGGCCAGGCCTTTGTAAATATACGGACTTTTGGCAGGATAAATGGAGCGACCTTTAACGTCACTACACAGATCCGGCTCGTCAGTCAGAACAAAACCGCTAATTCAATTAGAAGAAAATACACGGGACAGTGTCGGCCTTGTATGGAGAGACTACGGTCGAAGAATAGCATTCATTATAAGGAAGTGCTTTTCCCAAACTCCTGCCTTGTTTCTACCCTTCCTTTACCCACTGCCACTTCAGCATTTGCCCTTTTGCCCTCTTTACGATCCCTGCTGCCACAGCGTCTTTAAGCTCGTCAAACTGCCCGAAGCTATATTCACTTCGAGGCAGCATCTAAACAATAAAGCATAATAAACCAATCGATGTCCACCCAACGTCCAGGTCTTAGGGGTACACTCTACTGTTTCACATTTACTCCACTTGAATGTCATTAGTTGATATACGGTGATACATGCTAGATTGGCCGTCATCTCCGTCGTCATCATTATTGTAACCATAATCGCAAACCCGTAATACTTATCCAATTGATCTATAACCATCTGTGACTGGGGTCAGCAATGTTTCATCATAACGATGCATGTGTTCTCGTTCGTAATATATAACGTATAATATTATAACACTTTAAAACTACACATTCACGCAGATCGTAAAGGCTGCTCATTTCCCACCTGCTTCCCATGGATTACTGCTAGCTAGATGATTTAGACATGACCCCACACACACGGGCACGTCTTGCTTTCTGCGACGTCTCCGACAAGGAGGAGGGCAAATGCCATGTTGGTATGCACACCACAAAGAAATCATACCAGTGAGGCACCCCCACCCCCCACGTCAGCCGGTCCACCGTCAGCAGTGCTGATCGTGAAACACAAATTAGGCCAATGGCATTATCCCTTAACCCAAATAGCAGCTTTGCGACTTTACCTGCTAAGCCCTCGTATGGACGAGTCATTGATTAAGCGTCACTTTACATGGCACGGTTAAAAGTCGATTATACGTGATCTTGCCGATTAATCGAGGGGCAGCGCTGCGTCTGCGTATAAGGTGCATACACCCCACCGCAAGCTGGTTCGTTAGCTCATAGTTAATATTTTTAAAGGCTATAGCTAATTATTGATCAGTATATTATGCATCGTTTGTAATGATTTTTTTAGCGCTAGATCCCAGGCTCGCAGAAACGTGTACAGAAACACCGTCTGCCTTAAAGCGAGCTTTTACACCATTTTCTCCCAGTGCAAGCCGCTACCACCGCTGCGACTTGATCTGGCTAATTTTCACCACCTTATCTATCTGCATTCGCGTTCCCTAGTCTGGCAAGCGGCTTGACAGCGTGCCCGACTAAGCCGAGCCCCGAAAGCACGTAAATGCATTAAAATAAGAGCATCGCTCACCTCGCAGTTTGTCCCCCATTCCTCTGCCGAGCCAAGGAGCCGATCCGCTGCTGACGTCACGCACTCCACTCTGCAGCAGCAGCGAGCGCGGGGGGCGGGCCGGGACTGCACGCGCCGAAGGTTGACTTCGCCGGCTCGAGACCCTGGTCGCCCCGTGAAGGGGCACATTAGTTTACTTATTATTCCTTAACTGCACAGTCATGGCCTCCAGTCTTAGAGATTGAACCCAACCATCCTTCACTTTCCAGCTACTTATCAACTACACATTTGCATGGAACCGGTAACCAGGAAACATAGGGTACAGGTTGCACCTTACACAAGATGCAAACTCATCAAAAGGTATACACACATGCTGACACACCATTGCCACTAGGAGCATAGCTAAAAATTCATGCCCCACTGACAAACTGTCACCTTGGATACCCTGCTAGGGTTGCCTGAAGAATACTGAGGTAAAATTTGACACTTAGTCACCATACCAGCCAGATACAATGCAATAAATCCTAAATGTTATACATAATATAAACATCTGTATGTTTTAAATTAAGTAAACTGCTTTGATATAGCTGTTGATATTTATGTGAATGCACCTTGGATAGGATTCAAGTTCCCAACAACCCTATACTGGATGAGGAATTGAAAGACAGATGTTTGCAAAATACTAACAAAATTTTAAAATGACACAGATCTCGGATCCATGTTGGTTATCTCATTCTGAGCCAGTGCTGCAGCAACAAATTAATACATCCAGATCATTTGAACATCAGTGTTTAATGTGTCAAAAATGTCAAAAACGTGCAGATAGATTGCCATGTACACATATCACTATGAAGAACATAATAATGATGTACTAAACAAATGACATAATGGATGCTGTGATTTTAAAACAGCTGCTTATGTACAGGTGAACATAGCTTGACTTTGCAGCCAGTACATTTCCTCATCGAGAGGAGCCATCTGGGGTAATTCCCTGCATTGTCCCCCCTATACCAGATAAGCAGAAAGTGGAAGGAGGAAGGACATTAGCAAAAATATTCTATCACAGTGTTTCCAAACCTGGTCCTCGGAGACCCACAGACGGTCCACACCTTCCCAGCTCCTGTTTGGAGCAAAAGCACGGACAGTCCACGGGTCCCTGAGGACCAAATTGGGAAACACTGCTTTGTCACATGGGTCACAGTCAGCCACCATTAAACATACAGACAACTGATCTGAGTTTCTATCTGCCAAGGAAAAGAGTCTCATTGTGTCACTAACCCAAAATTATCCACAGCAACTGCAGTAATATACGTAATTATCTCAGTTTTAAATAATATTAGCAGGTGATCAAGTCAGAGATAACCAAGCTGCCCTAGAAGGTTTTGGCTCTGCAAAGTGTTAGTAAGCTATTATTGCAAGCTCAAAACTTTTTTGAAGATAACTTTTTATAGAAAGAATTTGGCTGGAAACTTCCAGAAGAAAGCCGATCAGATGTAAAGTTCAGAAAGGAATCGCCGTGTCAGCAAATCCGTCCTCGACTCACGTTTCTGCTGCGCGGTGGTGAAGATTGAGGGTGACCTGCACCCTGCCCAGCATCACCATCAACAAACTGCATGTTGTAATGATCCATCAACAGGGATTAGAGTCAGCTCTATGCAAGAAGGTGAAATCTAAAAGCTCACAGCTCTCTGGCATCATCAAGACGACGTTTCCCCACTCTCTGGGTAACATCTGTCACACAGAGCCTGTTCCTTACCAAGATCCATCCTCCCAGGAGAGCAGAAGTGTGAGAAGCGTGACCGAGAAAGTCAGCTTTTACAGCTCTGCTAGCTGACATTTGTGCAGAGATGCCCTCCAAGGCTCCATTGAGGAGGAGATCTCCAATCCTCCTCGCGAGGAGTGTGGAGATTAATTCTGTCCCTGAAGCAACAGGGAAGGCTGGGGCCCCCGTTTGCTCAGGTTCTGCTGGAGCGGCACCCAGGTCCTCCCCGGTATCATCTGTCTGGTGCCCCATCGATTGGACAGCTGAGCCAGCCACATCTTTCAGAACTTATTCACATGATTACATTTGAAACCCGAATTTCATGTTGGATCACAACCAGATCGTCTGAACGTTACCCACGTCTGATCCTGACCAGGAGGGGAGGATTTCCGGGTAACCTCGGACCCCTAAAGATTTTTTTCCACCTACTATATCCACCTATTGGTTTTGCTGGTTAGGACCCTGCCCCTGAGAGCAGAAGGCTGCTGGTTAGATCCTGCGGTTGGCAGAATAATTTCAGCATTGTGTTCCTCAGCAAGGCCCTTAGTTGTTCCAGAGACTGACTGACCCTGTACTGTATATAATGCTGGAAAAAAGGACCCATTTCAGGATCTCCATACACAGAATGTAAGTATGTTTTATTAGTCTCACAAACAATACTTCAGATTTCAGAAGACAAGGGAAAGAGTTTTTATTTTTAAATCCATGGTGCTCGGATTTAGTAAGACATAGTTTTCTATTAACATTTTTTTTTTCGGGCAATCCATTGTCAGCACTCAGAAACAAAACTGTTATATCTCACATATTCACAGCTTGAGAGTTACGGAAGGGGCACAATTATGTAAATGTAAGAAGACCGTCAAGGAATGCGTACTGGCTAAGCACATTAATGGAGGTACAGACGCGCCCCCTTCTGGCCAGTAGTTGTCAATATCTCGAGCGTCACTCTGGATCTCCAGTGACTGAGGTTATGCTTCACGGAGGAGCTTCTGATTCTCATTTGACGGACGCAGAACCAGGCGAAAACTTCCTACCGTATACAATGGTGTAGGAGGAATCTGTCGACTCTTTTGAGGGCTTCCATTGACAACACAGCACTTAAATCCCTGCTTCCTGCTAAACGACGGAAAATATACGTTAAAAAAACCAAAAGAAACATTAACCTACATTAAATGAAGCAATTCCTGTGCCGAGCTACAGAAACAGATAGTTATCGATCCTGTTGTATTTCTATTTATAAATCCCTAAATAACCGAAAATCTACAACGCCAGGCCATCTATTGTCTTTGATTCATTGCAATTAAGGCATTTTGATCTTCCACGAACGCCCCGAATGGATATAATTAGCTGTCATTCGCCTAGCAACCGTTACTCAAGCGAGACACTTAGACACAGTACAGTCATTTGCAGAGTGCTGTCAATTATTAATTGGCGAGACAAAGGACAACACATAGATGTCAGTCTATCGTGTTCATCTGTTCTTTCATCTTTCAACTCGCAAGACACTAACCAATTTCCCTCCGAATTTTGCCTTTAGGTCTTACCGAGCAAAATACGCCTATAGAGAAAACTTCCAAACAAAACTGGAGAGATTATAAATATCTTCTCCACAGCGCGCACATCCTTCACTGACAAATGACTGGATGTGTAAGTAAACACTGTTGTAACCCTCCTCTCGCACCCCTGCCTTGTGCAAGCTGGGAAGAAGACAGCACCATTCTCGTTACTCAGAGTAATATGACAGACCAGGCCAACAGGGGGCAGCAATGGAGAAAAAATGACTAAGTTCGATATGTAGCCACAAATAAATCATTATTCTCATGTTCTGATGTACGAACTGGAGTGTTGTGCTTTTTAAAGAGAGCATTAGAAGGCTGCAGGGCTTAACTTTAGGAATGTTAAATGTGAGGCATTTTTACAATGACGAGAGAATAAAAAGTGTACCATTGTCTGGCCCCAACCAGTGTTGGACATAACTCTGTCAGCCAGCTAGCACGCCGCTATTAGCCCCCTAGCCTGGGTCATTTCTCGCCATTCTGAGACTCGACTTTCTTGAACACAATACCATGGCAACAAAAACAATCTCCAGACACAGAATGCCAGATCGCGGTGAGTCAGCACCTTCTCGAAGGCTTTAGCGCTACCAGCGCTGATCAGAAACGTATTGTCCTGTCACAGCGGGTACGCAAAAGCCGAGGTGCTCATTCGGGGGATTAGTGCAGGCAAACAGCGTACCCTGTGGGCAACTACAGAGGAGGTGAGTAAATCAGGGAAGGTGTATGGTAGGCCAGCACAGAACGGGTGGAACATGGTGGGCCAGCGCTTTGGAGGTTGGCATACTGTGGGCTCTCTCTGAGGGGGTGCCACACGATAGGTTGGTAGACTAATGTGGGATCTAGTCAGCTGAAACCGGGTGGGGGGGGGTCGTGTGGCACAGAGAAAATCAGAAAGTTGTGAATAAATGAGGCTGGGGAGTTTTGCATTGTGGCATTACAAGACATAGGGGCCCTTTCTGGAGTAAAATATTAAATTAGCATTATGGTATCTAAGCTGATGCCAATGAAACTGTGAAAAAGATGAAATTTCACTCAAGGGTAAAACAGCGAACACCTCCAGGGGATTCGAACCAGTAAAATATAAATAAAAGTAATTCATGACCCTTTCATGTCCCTACATATAAATGGCACAGCTAAGGGAGTCCTGGATCATGGTCTGTAAGACACTGGCTTTTAACGCCACACACAGAAACTGTAGAAATGTTTGTTGCAGCCTGAAGGCATTCTGCTCTGGAGACCTTGTGGGCTCCACAGGTGCCAGATCCCAGCAGTGAAAAGCTCCCCATCAATTCTGAGAACCCTTCCCAACCGCTCTCATTCATCAGTGCGACACACTGGCACGCCGAGTGCTGATACACATCCCATAATTTTCTTTCCCCACTAGGGGGGTGGTGAACCAATCAAACAATTAAGACCCCCCCCCCCCCTCCCACAACCACTGAGCTTCAGTCACAATGATCTCTGGCAAGGCCTCCATCTGGTCAGCAAGAGCTTTTCAAGTTCCAGAATAACAGCAAAGATCCTCTCCCTGGAGTGTCCCTGGTCCCCGTTGCAAAGCCGGGGTCACACACTCGTCGATTAATTTTTTTTCCTAATATCCAAGCATCGAGAATGTCAACAGCTGGCAGCTCCAGTTCTCCTGAGCCATGGGACGTTGTTTCAACTCCATTTCTCGACCAATTTGCTTCAATGGTGCATTTGGACAACAGGAAACAAATCTGACCACTTAACTTTAACCCGTGGCTCCTGAAGGTCGCCATCTTGTAGCCATCAAAGTATGGAGTTAGATGGAGATGCCACACGGAGCTCTCTGCCGTAGGAACCATGTTCCGAGGCCGGCCTCCTTCCAGGCCCAGCGACTTTCCACGTCTTGGCTCGACATCAGAACTTGACATCTGCTTCCCGCGAGACGCGATTTTTTTTTTTCCAGCAGGAAAGAGATGAAAGCGCGGAAGCATCCGAGAGGAGCAGCGCCAAATTAAAGTGCTCATCATACTCGGAATGTATGAAGGAGCTAGCAGGACGCAGGCCAAGCGTTTTATCCTACAAAGGCCGTTCACTATCGTTCCAGAGTAACATCTTAGGCATGATCCAACCACACGGTCTTCTAAGCGATCTAGCTGTTTGCCACGGTCTCACACTGTCACGTGCATTTATATAATATGAGGTAAGGCAAGGATCACATGCTGATTACACCTGCCACCACATAAATCTCCTCAGGGAAGATAATCTGAATGCAGACATTCAGCGGGTGATACCTCAGCACAGGGTTATATGGATTAACATCATACCCAGCATATAACAATTCCAGGTTAAGAGCCTTGCTCCAGGCATTCCCGGGATTCGATCCAGCAACCTTCCGATTACTACAATAGAGCCCTCGCCTCAGAACCATCAATCCACCATAAAACATGTACCCACGAATTATATATTTAACTCTTGACAGTATGTTAAAATCAAATATGGCACCTTTTCGTCTTTAAGCACCACGAGTCCCATTGTGTAACTTTTCTATCCCTCGTGACAAAACTAAATTCGGGTGCCTGATCGAGAGTGATCTCCTCAGGTAACGGGGCAGGCGTCCTATTCTAATAATAACGCCTTGGACTCATGCATCTTTTGCTTGAGCCACAGCTGTTGCCATAGTAACACAGTATATCATATCAAGGATTGCTCGTGATTTTTCAGTGGAACTTATTTAGGCGTTCATTGTAGGTATGACAACAGGCTGATGAATTATTGCATGTATTTACATATTAATGCTCTTCTTCTACCAGGACTGAAACTAACCCCCCTCCATAAAGAGGTCCATTAAAATTTCTTTCACACTACCTGGAATATATATATATATATATATATATCGCGAGTCTTATATAACATGGGCTGTGTTAAGTATATATTATGCTATATATAGTTACATTCTTGCCGGTGTGAGTGACCACAGTTGTTGTTTTCTGTGATTTTTTAAAAATGCACACTGCGGAGAAACAAATGAGGCCTTTTCGTTAAGAGGACCGTGCGTAGCGATGTTACGTATTTGCAGTCACTGGTGAAGTGGACATATGATGGTAATCATGGCGAAATTTCCTAGAGCAGAGTCAACAGGGGGCGCCGGTAAGGGAACCACTGTAGAATTATAAAAAAAAGATCCAAGCTAATGACCGGGTACTCTAATCGACTAATATACTAGTAGCTTTTTGTAATAACCATAAAGTCACAATGGGTTTGCCACCCACAGCTCTGTTCTTTCCAGCGACATACATTTTCCTTCCAGAAGGTTCTCTTACCCTCGATGTTTGCTTCCTCCCTTGCCTACGGTGGCAATTATCCAAAGAACAAAAACATTCAGAAAAATGTGATGCTGTTTTTTATTCCATGAGTTGCACAGTAGTTGTTGAATGATGGTAATTACCTAATACATTTGACTGTCTGCATACATACCTGGAAAGAGGAGAGTTTCACCTCCAGTGTTCACTCTACTTTCAGCCCCGTTGAAGGAGAAACCCCGAGAGCTGATTGGTCACACGGAGGTGCCAGCTGCAGTCTTTCCAGATGTCGAGATCATGATAAATCCTGCTTAACGTAAAATGGTCGGACATCGTGGCGGAATCACCCTGCATCTTCACTCACCAGGAAATTCCAAAAAAGGAGTAAAAACCAGGTTGGCGGTTTCTGGTCATTCAATCTTGGCACTAGTGCAAGGGAATGGAGCGTGCAACCTCACCCCCCCTCCATCCCTGGAGGCAATAGACATAAACATCATTGGCCTTCACAGCTGAACTCCCCCATGCATGACCAGTTTCAGCATTGGTAGGGACCAAATCAGCCCTAAAACCTTGGTATGGTCCATACCCAGATGTATTAGATTAGAATAGAAATTAGATTAGAATCAGTGTGCGGAATGCGGGGGGTCCGACTCCCCTGATTCACCCATGAGACCCCCTGAAAGCCTTAAAAGCAAAATTTTATGGGGGTCTCAAGTTCGGAATTGCTCAACATTAGGGAGATGGGGACCCCCCCCCCATATTGACGGGTACTGTAATTGGGCACACTGATTAGAATAGATAGATAGATAGATAGATAGATAGATAGATAGATAGATAGATAGATAGATAGATAGATAGATAGATAGA
>JABFEB020000082.1:73180-86336 GCA_019775895.2 Stomatorhinus ivindoensis
GATAGATAGATAGATAGATAGATAGATAGATAGATAGATAGATAGATAGATAGATAGATAGATAGATAGATCATCTAATGTGCACACACACACACAACAGTCAAAGACCATGATCAGTGTTTGGTTTTATTTCAACCAACCAGTTGAGTACTGTCTAGACCTGAACTTTCCACCTCTGTATAGATGTAAATACATGTCATTACAAACTGTTAGATTTAAGAATCCAGCAGTCAGGTGTTGTGATTATCCTGGACCGATGTCTTGTTTCAAAGTCCAGCTTCATATGTACTCATGCTGCTAGTAGAAGATGGAACTCATCCCAGTGAGGCAGGAGTCAGTTTACATGCATAACTGGCGGCGTGTGTGTGCGCACGCGCATCCCGCAGTCCGCTATTCTGATCCTGTTCGACGTCTTCGGTATCGAGTCGATTTATTTTCCCCGCACCCCAGAAAACTCACCTCTCCGGAAAAATAACAAAATCCACCAACCAAAAAAATATATATAATATACAGCAAGTGGGATATATACTAACAGTGCTAGATGGGGCCCCGTTGGTTTACCCTTGAGCAAGGTACTTAATCTAAAATGCTCCGATTCAAATATCATGCTGCGCGAATGTAAAACTGAAAGCAATCCAAGTAGCTTGCAATAAAATGGAGTATTTTGCAAGTTCAATGGGAATCACTGTGAAGGGCCAAGCAGCGCACTTAGACAGCTTCAAAGATGTCTCTCTCCCAGGGCACATTGTCCCCCCCTTCCCCGTGCGATGCATCAGACCCAGTTTGACTAAGTTACCATAGAGATGCGGCAAGAGAAAGCTCAACAATCTCCAAGTCTCCTTGAGGCGCAGGTTTAACCCGCAATTCAGAAACCACCTGGCAAGCTCTCAAAGCCAACGGTGGCGTGTCTGCCTGCCAGGGAATATTAACAAGGAACTTTGACTTCACAACAATCGCGCGAATTAGGCGCCTTCCCATATGCATAACGAGCTCTCTTTCCGCATCTAATCACCTACATTCTCCAGACCTCCTACTCCCTTCTTCAGTATCAGACATACGACCATCCGGCAGGGAATGATTCAAAGGCTTTAATCCACCGGACCTGATTGCCATTACAGGCATGTGATTATGCACCTTGATTACGAAGCCCACCCGGAGGTCAGCGCGCCGTTCCTCCTGCCCGCCTCCCGAACAGAAGCGGAATTGCGCGGTGATTACACTGCAGCGGATCTATGGCACAAAGCCACGGCGCATTAAAAGACCATTTCTAAAGTGTAACAATGATTAATGTACACTTGAATCCAATAACCCGGTACCACTTCATAACATCTTCGGTTTCTACAACAGGGTCCATGCCAGTCAAACGTTTCACTGCGCGGACAGAAAACATTTACTTGCAAGTTAATGCGAGCGACACTGGCATCTTTCTCCAAATGGCAAGGAGGGGATGTATAGTATAGTATAGTATAGTATAGTATACATCTTCAGGTCACAGTCAAAGTACCAGACACCACTTCTGCAAAAACACGTTTGGCTTGGCTTGTCTCGTCAATTAAAGCGGTTTTAACACTCATGGTGTACCAGCTGTCAACACAATACATCACCGAAATGAATAACGAGAGGATGAAATCTTTCTGCCGCAATGTATAATGAGAAAGCCAGATGTTTCCATTATGCTGTATCCAGTTGTTTAAAAATATGATATTAGGACTAACTGTACACGGCGAAGCTGACAGTGGCAATTTAACACTGACAGTATTTATACGAGTCCTGTCAATTTTGCCGTCTAACAGCATTTAGTATGATGCGTGGTGCATTTTAAAACATGTAATACCACGAGACGAAGATTGGAAATAGCACAGACGGCAAGAGGTTCAAGATTAACGCTCAACATTTTGCGTTTTAATCAGAATTGTAGACACATGCACTACCTGCATAAGATGACACGGAGCTCTAAATCTAATCCTTTAATCGGTTTCGTTTAAGCGTTAAAGGGATTTCTGCTCCGCGGTAAACCCCAAAAATGTATGTGATTTATGTACTGAGCTGGTCCGCTCGATTTACCCTCACTTTCGATCATCTGATGAGCGTTTAATTAGAAGAGGCAGTAACAGGCTATAGTTTACGTGGACTTGTCCTCTAGATAATAATGCTGAGGAGAAGGAACTAAATACGATTTCAGATCAATTCAATCGTAAAGGAAAGATCAATTCTATCATTCACTTTTGGATACTACTGTTACATATGGCAATGACAGTGACGTCGCGCATCGATGGATTATCTTTAAAATCACACACAACGCCAATGATCTCCTTCCGTTCAGTGATTATTGAGTTCGCCAAGTCATGAATTCGTGAAGCTTTTGTTTCTGGGATGTCATATAGCTTTTAGAGTGTTTATTTTAGCGTTTCACACCGAAAGAACAATGCCGTCTTCAACAAATGGCGGTATTCATGAGCGTGAACAGATCCCCAGGAGCCAATGGGATACAAAGACCGTTTGGTCTTAATAATGAAGAATTTTATCCCTAAAATGACGGTGTGACGAGAAAGGTTGGAATGTGCGTGAGAGGAAAGGTTGCAATGAGCGTATAGTTTAAATCTGGGAATGGAACTGGGTCACAAGTGTATCGAATAGCAGATTTTCGCTTCGGATCACATGGTGCCCTGCTTCCCTGTTTTTGTGTGATCCAAAGCGAGCTACCGAATGGGTTTTTCCCGACACACCAAGACCTGGAATAACAAACGTGATGGGGAAGCCCCCACAAATATAGTTATGTAAGCGTGTTTATGTAAGGGAGTGAAAACAATCTATATTTAACTTAAATTGCAGTAAATGTGGACGTTTTCATCGCGAGATCGAGTTGATGTGTGGAGCTAAAGATTTTAAGGCATGTAGCCTGCACTAGTATTTTGGCAGAATAACTCTATGACTAAGACAACTGGTTAAGGAGAATAGGTTCGTGTGATGTTGTTGGTGGGTAGTAAGTGGAGTTTTCAACAGAGAAGAGGAATCCGCGTAGTATTTAAAGAATTCAAATGTTTTATTGTGTCACTTTTATGAAAAATAACAACAGGTTCAAGTTCCTTGTAAAAATCATACATATTTACAGTCAATACCTCAATAGTTAATATAACTTAAGGCAAATTTCAATTACAGTCCATCGCAGAGTACCTAGATTGCACACAACCTAAATAAACTCCACCCGTGGTTGTTCAGATTAATATACAGTTCATCTGCGTTGTTTCTTTCAGTGTTGTAACGGTTTAACGAGCTAAAATGAACTTGAACTCGGTAATGCTGCAATGTGCGCTACTGGGTAACTCAATTGCAATTGTATAAGGTTGTGCAATTAATCTCCCGCAGGACAGTGTCACAGATCGGCTGCAGAACGGGAGAAATCTAATTGGTTTAACCTAACAATACGCGGACTGCGTGATCTCATTAGTGCGGCGCCGCGGTTTGCGCTAGTCGTGTATTTTGCCAGTGACAGGCAATGTTTTCATAAATACCTGACACGCCGTGCAGCTGAATCACAATTATTGACACATTTCATATCTGCTCCGTCCACCGCCGTTCTATGAAAGTCATTAGAGAACAATGAATGGCGTGAGTCCGCGACGACGGAATGTATTGTTTTGAAGGCCTCTGTACCTTCGTCTTGCACTCGTTAATAAATACATAATTTAATATTACAAATTTGCAGGAAAGCAGTCATCTTGGAAAACGTACAAACACAGTTAGAAAAATACAAATTAAAATACAGTTATACAAATATATTTATTTGCCACTGATTTTATAAGTCTCACAAGTCATCTATATATTGAAGTAATAAAATACAACACAAGGTCTATTCATATGCATGACAGCAAAACGGAATTCGCAGGTCCTCGCGAATTAACCGCTCCATATTTGATGGAAATACTATATTACACGTGTCATAATGCGGCCGTGTCTCCTCCATGCCCAGCGCAGGACAAGTATCAGTGTATCAATTCCATAGTAACATTAAACATGCAGTTTTAAGAAAACATTGTCGGACACACAGCAGTATTACGACTAAATAAAAGAAAATAAAAGAAAAAACTTAAAAGCACATGATACTGGACTCTCAGTTGGCAAGTTAAAGATAAGTGCAGTATGTACCACTATTCGGTTTATGGTTTTTGATTTCTCTCTCTTTTTGTTCGTTTGAAGTGCAGTCCTGGAGGTTGCTTCTGTGATGAGTGTACTTAATAGCGAGTCTGTTGTCAAACAATACTTCAACTACCCGCTTGGAGGCTAACGCAAAGGAGCGCCCGCAGTCCGAATGGTCACGTGACAGCGTTCCAATCTCTTTGATCAATTATGTCGTTGTTGCATAGAACGCCGTGTTTTTGGCACCCAGCAGCACATATACAAGATGCGAAAAAAAGGTATCGTTTCCCGTTTCGGTTGTCGGGCTCCCGTTTCAACACATTCCAATTCTCCCAGTCCAAAGACATTCTCTCTTTCTTTTTCCCTCGGCATTGACAGCTGTACCGAGGGCCTATCTGTCAAGTCAACGGGACCGATGCGTCAACTTGTAATCAGTAGTCAACTGCATCATGTAGCTTTAATCTTCCAAGACGGAAAGAATTAATGCCATGCACAATTAGGCTCCGTAAAGCGCACAATGCACGTTCAAATCCCCTCCGGCAAGGTGAAGGGCCAGGCGCTAATTATTTGCGGTTTCAGCTCCATCTTCTCCCTCTGTTTGAGGTGCACGCGTCCGTGCCTTTTCCGCTCGTCGCTCCGGGCGAAACGTTTGCCGCAGACGTCGCACGAGAACGGTTTCTCGCCTGTGTGAGTCCTGGTGTGGGTGGTCAGGTGGTCGCTGCGACTGAAACTCCGCAAACAGATGCGGCACTGGAATGGCTTGTGCCCAGTATGAATACGAATGTGTCGGTTGAGCTCGTCGGAGCGGGAAAAACGCCTGTCGCAGTTCTCCATAGGGCAAGAGAAGGGTTTCTCTTTGGCTGGTCCATTTGAGGTGGATGAGCTCTTCCTGACTCGGGCTGGTTTCTCAATGCGAGTGCAGCTTCTGGAGAACGTGTCTGGCAATAAGGTTGAATAAAGGAGTGAGTCTATAGTGCTGGACAGAGCCGCAGATGTGTAAGCCGAATCGCACTGACTTGCTAGAGGCTGAACTCCGATGTTGGGAAAAACTCCAGGCTTTAAAGCATTGTTCGGCATGTCCATAATTGGCAAGTGGCAATTGTTGAAGGCAGAAACGCCAAAACTCTGTGCGCAATTGTCAATAAAACATTGCTCTTGCTTAATTGCACTTTCTAATTTGCACTCGATTTCTGAGGCGGGACAAATAGGAGAGAATGAGTCGAGAAAATCTTTTACATCCACTTGTTGGTCGGAGGGGCAGTCATTCGATATAGGGAAATTGTCCGTTTCGAAACTTGAAGGCATGTAGGTATCGGATTTGCTGAAGGGGTCCCACTCGTAGCAACTGCTTTCGAATTCATTCTTGATAACGACTGGGAAAACTGTTGTCTCCGGCTGGGGCTCAATTTGCCCCTGGTTCTGCACTTGAGCAGGGGAACAGAAGTTACTTTTGGCGGAAGTGGGGTCCTGAACCGGCAGATTCGCCTGTAAGTCGGGATAGCTGTGGTGGACCTGCTCGGGTGAGTACAGCGGCGGAGGCGTGTTGCCCACCGGGCATGTGGACGACGCTTGGCTCTGAAACGCCTGCACAGGGAAGCCACCGCCGCTGGCGCTGTCCTGTGGTGAGGATGTTCCGTTCGATGGCCCGGGTTCACTTCCCTGAAATTCGGAGATGGGCAACGTGGAGATGCCAACTATCTCCGTTATCATGTTGAGTAGTGTTTCCGTGCTGCAAGGTGCCCCCTGGGACGTCTCCACGTAGAAACTGCCGGAGTAGGCAAATGAGGATGGCAGATTGCCTTTTGAACCCTCGCCTGGGTCAAAGAAGAAATCCGATGCTTCGGTTTTAGGGATGATCGGAACGCCCTCTGAGGAAGATTAAAATGTGTGAGAATTTATATACTAATAAGATATACACGGAAATTGAATCTAAACGTGCATTGTTATATAAGCATGCGACCGAAGCAATGCGTACAGTGGTGCAGTGTTAAAGCCATGCATCGCTTTAATAAACTGTTGCGCAGACAGTAGATCATGCATGCAGTTAGATTTAAAAGGCAATTAAAAAACCAAATATTAATACAGTATCTTGCGTTGGAAAAGTGGAAACACTCACCTTGGCTAAACTGCACAGGTGCATCTCTTCCCGAATCCACGAGAATTTCCTGATTTGCTTTCGCTTGGATGGTGTCAATCCCAATGGACGAGCTTCCACAGTTGTCAAACTGGGGGTAAAACGAATCTTGGGGGTTCAAATCCATGTTGTTCAGCATGTTTCCGGATCAAAGTCGTGGGCCGTGGCAATCCAGGTATAGCAGGAAAAAATAACAAGCAAGTAACAAAACGTCTGTTTTCCCAACAGTAAAATTTCTTCTTGTAGTATCCTTCAAGTCCGGCGTTAAAAAGAACTTCTGCAAAATATTCCGGATTCTCCTTTTCTGAGCTCTGTATCCACAGGACTTGGTTTGATGATCGTCTGCTATCTGTTGCTGTGAATTCACACTGGCGGCTTACCTCCTCTCTCCTTTTATACACTCCGGCTAGGTAGTCCCGCCTCCCCATTCATCGTCTCCAGTGAGAGGAATCCCCGCTGCGTGTCACCTCAATGCCCATAAATGGACAGAGGATGTGACGGGTTTCCCCAAAAAAGGCGACCTGCGTTTGCTGCGTAGCAAGCAACTCTCCACAAGATCTGCGTGCGAAAATGAGGCTCTGCCATTGCCATTTCTCTAAGGTGTCTAATAACAACAACATAACTCATAATCAAATTCACGTAAACAGACAATGGTAAAAAAAGTGACGTGTAACGATAATTTACTTAATGAGTCGTTTGTCTTTTTAACCAGGTAGATTCTACGCGGAGTTCATTTTTTCGAAGCGAAATTTTAAGCGTGAAGAATTCAGGGCTGGCTATTTGTATTCCACAGTTGTTGTACATGTAATGATATATAGCAGTCATTTCATAACAACAGTGATCGAGCTATTCAATGAGTTTATGCTGTAATCAACTCTCACCTTGCTTTGGAACAGCGTTTCCATAAGACTACATTCTTTTCTGCTCTGTTTAGACTTCACTGTATCTTATAACTTGTCAGTCTTCACTATACTCTTAAACTAATAAATTGTATGAGGAATATTGAATATACCAGGGTTACATTTCATTGTCATTTATTATTACTGCGCCGTGAGACAAAAAAATAAAGAAAAAAAACAAACAATCTTTGGTGGTAAGTAGCCTATAGCCTATTGTAGGAATGATGGATTTTTAATGGATTGTAAATCTAAGCGCTTGTCTAAGGGTATCAAGCAAAAATAAACAAATAAATAAACAAATAAATAAATAACGGACATATAATTAACAGAAAACATTTTCATAAAGTTGACCCCTTATTGAGTAAGAGCTCTGATTATACCAGACCGCACTGACTGCGACATCCGTGCACGTGTGGGCCACGGTGACGTAAATAAACTCGACTGTAAATAACTTATCCAAACCCCGGCCCTAGCAGAGGTCTCTACAGACACATGCTTTACTCCCACAAACCTGCTTGCCGTCTAATTTATTAGATTATGAGCAAGACAAACGTCTTCAACATACCAATCACGGTCATTAATGCTTTCACTGACAAAACCTACGTTTCTCAACAATGTCCAAATAAAAAAGTACGGCTGAAACCGACCAAATGTCACCTGTGCTCCCAAGACAGGAGCCTAATCAACACTGGCCATGAAATCCCATATGGCAAGTTACACCCGTCAAAAACAGCGTTTCTGCTCAATTTAAGCATTAAAAGGTTAAATTGCGATCGGCGCAAGCGCAGTTCCATTGTAATTACTTTTAGGTATAT
Organism: Stomatorhinus ivindoensis; assembly: GCA_019775895.2. Taxonomy (NCBI): domain Eukaryota; kingdom Metazoa; phylum Chordata; class Actinopteri; order Osteoglossiformes; family Mormyridae; genus Stomatorhinus; species Stomatorhinus ivindoensis. The sequence continues at coordinate 81,166 of JABFEB020000082.1, forward strand.
ACATTTGACATTGCCAGAGTGAAATGCTGAAACTCCTCATACAGATCTATGTGATTTCAGACAACAGAAGGTGCCTGCATCGACCAATCAGGACCAAGGACAGCTCCATTTTCACTGAGTCATCGTGTTCCTGCATTCATTCTCTTTGAATGTCATTTAAACACTCGCTATAATCTTCATTCTAAAGCATCACCCCCGTAGTCAGGCTTTCGGACTTCGATAAATTATTAAGTATCTGAAAGTAATTTGCTAGAGAATTGGGCTGTATAAATGCGACTGTCTGCTTCCATAGTACTGTAATTAATTTTGTTAAGTGTGTTATCTGAGCAATAGAGTCAAGCTTAAAACTTTCTGTGGGATCCACGTGCTCGCGCGTTTCAGCAGCGTATCTGTCTCTACATGTTATTGCATTGCATGCATGTATTGCATGGTGTTGCGAATCTAAGTTATAAAAAATCTTTATGTTCACCGCAGGACAGGAACACAACTCAGTTTCCGAAGACGGCTACTTCCGTCTATTGGCAATGGGACAGGGAGCGCCTACTGGTTGTTAAGTTAACTTTAGATTAGCACTGATTGGATTGTAGGCATAACTGGAGACGCTCATTTTAATTAACCATTTCATACGATCAGCATACAATTAAGTGAAATAGTGAAAATTCTGATACTTGTTCCTTCCATCCTTATTTTTGACAGCAGTGCAATCGTCAATATACTTGGGAAACTGAGTTTCAAGCGGATTGCATGTTGTTCAGAGATGTTTTAGCCCGAGCACTTCTGAACCCACAATATTGACAAACCGCAGCCATCTTGCTGCGAAGGTTTGAATTCCTGAAATAAAAATAACACGGGGTTTACCCTCAGAACTGCGCAAGCTTCCATTGCCAAACGCTGTTTCGGCTCAGTGCAGTGCAGGAAAGTCTCACTTTGCCTCCATTCACTTAAGAAGGGTGGCTTTTGTGCTTATTTGCAACTTGCGATTTGATTCCGCTCTCTCATGTCTAATTGCGCGGTATGGTGCCACCCAAATGGATTAAACATTTTTAATTCATCATTCATAAGAACTGAATTTGAATATTCAAAACGTAGCCTACGAGGTCGGAATCTGCTACAGTCATTTTAAATTTCAAATATTTCGGTTTTAAAAAAATATTTTATTAAAAACGCAAGAAGTAAAACTGTCTCCGACCATTTGGACAGGTAGTCTACCCGGCACTGAGCTGTTTTTTTTACTTGAGCCAGACTTTATATAAACGTTTTAAAAGCTACTTGTTTTAATCGTGAAGTCGATATGTATTTTTTTAAACATCGAAACAATGAGTAGGCTACTGTTTCAGCATCATGTGAGAAGGCTGAGACCGATCTCGAGAAGACAGCTACCATACCTGCACCACCAGCTGGCCAAGAAACACAAGAACATCACTGCTGCAATATCTGCATCTAGGTTTCACTAGAGTTACCCCAGACCACAGGTGTGTAGATCCGCCATCATTGTCCATTTGCACGTCAACGATAGGCTGTTTAACATAACTCAATTAAGTACACTGGTGACATTTATGATAAGGTCATCCGTATATTAGCAAGTAATGATAAAGATACCCAATACAACACTTGGAAGTATGAAGCTACGCATACGTGCATATAATTCCATTGTATATATGTAAAACAATTGAACTGTGAATTAAAATAGCTCTATACACATAAATATTTCCCATGGTACTATTCTGACCTCCTTGTAAATACTGCATCCACATGCGGTTTATATGGTATCATGCACATTTCTCATATCAGCTAAAGGCCTACATTCACGATAGACCACTGTTTTATGAAATTCTCCATTGACGAAGCGCTAGTGCCATATCTGAGCCCATCTCCAATTTGCTGTTAATTGGTTCCCCTTTTTGGAAACTGAGTTCGAATGATGCCGGACCTCCTCTGAGATTCATAGCATGTCTGAGAGCAGTGGGCAGACTTAACATGTATGAGCACACAGGTAAGAGACAGCCAGCGGGAGCGGCCATTAATTATAGCGGCCGCAGTCAGGGCGCCGGGCTCGTTAGCGTCACACGAGAGCTAGAGGCACGTGGAAGGTTTCGCACGTGAACCGGGGGAAACAAACCACAGGAATCTATAAGGAGCGCATCCTGATTACGGGGGGGGACGATGCGAGCGCGAATGGCACGTTTTAAACAAGGAAAACAAGTCAGCGATCATATTTTCTGCAGTGAAAAAAAATCCACAAAGTGCTACAGTCACTGGAAACTTATGGTTCGGTTCAGATTTCTAGAAAGTTGACTGTAAGTTTGGACAGCCTTGGTCCAATTAGAGGCTTTCCCTCACCGATACAGCCGAGAGACTGTCAGGTCTGGACTGATGACAAGTAACCGGGAAGGCAGAAGAGTATCACACACCCCCAAAGTACATTTATGCCTCCAAAAAAATAAATAATTCCCAGAGGCTTCAGATAACGGCACACTTCTGTTTCTCCACTGAAAAACAACGGGGCTTCCAAAAAAAGGGACAAAAAAACAAAAAAGAACGGAGGAGCTGGAAACCCTCTGCCGGAACCACGGCTCGCTATAAATACGAGCGGCGTGTCTCCTGTGCCAAGCTCCCCCGGCGCTGGTTATGTGTCGGCATCTGAAAGCCGCGCGGACAGAGCGGGGGCGCGGAGGGCCTTTGAGAACCTGGGGTGCGGGGAGAGAATTAGGGATCCCCCGGTTCTTTACCGAGCCCCCTGTTGGTGGCAGGCTTCCCTCGTTCACGCACTAAAAATAGCGGCCCGCCCACTTGCCATCACCAGCCTCCCCATCCCTGCCTCTCCGGCAAGAGGATTATTGGGAGCTCGGCTAACGATCGTGACTGGCGAGAGTTCCAGCGGTTCTGTGTTCTCCTTGCCTCCCCCCCCCATTCTGTCGGAGCGCTCCTCGGCCTCCCATTTCGGGGAAGGAGCTGCAGCGAGCGAACACGGCGGCTAGCGATCCCGGGACTGAGTTGTCCCCCGAAAGCTTCCCAGGGACCCCTGCAGCGCTGCATTGGTTCTGCGGAGAACTTGCGTGGAGTCCGTGCTTCTTCACAATGTCCTTGCCATCCATGGTAACAATAAATAAATAAATGGTGCTTCAAGAGATTAGCCAACATTCAGAACTGGAGCAGAGTAAGGCCCATGTGACTGGACCGTGACTACCAGCACTAACTGGCACAGGTGACAAAGATCAGACCAAGGGGACAAAGGTGTATCATTTACCAGACATGGACACCAGCAGGGCATGTGGTTTATACCATAACGTGAACCAGTCCTCCTCTACTTGGTTGCCTAGACACAGCTGAACTACCAGCAACATCTTTTCCCTCTTACACATTTGGGCACAATTGTTGCACAATGTAAGCGTTTGCCGAGAGCACCATAAGCGGCAAGAAACCTCACCCATACCTCACAGGCGTCCCACACGTCCGGGTATTTTAATTTGGTGTCACCCTAAGCCGGACGTAAACATTGATCCAGCCAAGTGATCCAGGAGATGACGGGAACGATGACCTTTCCCGCACAGCCTAATGTTGCCTCTGAGCCTGAGTGAATCACCCTCACTTTGAAACGAGCAGCTACCTGATCTGCTGCTGGCTTCTCCTGAAGTCCCCAACAAGTCTGAAATGAGTATCGGGAGTAAAAGTCACAGGTCCATCAGAGAGATGAGTTCCACTCCCCAAAGGAATAAATGGACTCTGGTGCCATTCTGCTTCAAAAGTCCCTCTCACCCCTCTCGGTGATGGTTCATAATTGCTCTTCAGCCCTACCAGATAAGGAGAGTTTCTGGGTCAATATCTCAACCTTTACAAGGAAAAAACCCAGCTACATAAACTTTAGACCACTGTCTCACTCATCTCCCTCTGAAAAACATTCACAAATTGGCCAACCAGCCAGGAGAAATGCAACAATACCTGGTATAGAATTTCAACCACACTAAGGAATTTCGTTTAACCCAGGTTTTATCCTGACTAAATGAGTCCCCCCCCCACCAAAAATGCATTTTCAATGTGCTTTGTAAAAGGAAAGGGGGGGCTTTTTTCTTTTAAAAAAAAAGGCACCTTTTGATGTTATAGATGTAGATGCCATTTCTCCAAAGAAACAGACTTAGAATTTCTGTAGATTCCATTCACAAAAGTAACTATGGAAACGGGAGGCTGCACAGCCGTGCCTGTGCTGCTCTCCAGAAATATAGCTGTTAGAATAGCAGCAAGCAGGTGAACACAAAAGATCTTGAGCAGGACTATTAATAGTGCCTCACTTACATAACTTCCACGGGGGGCACGGTGGACCGAGGCTAGCTGGGTGCTGGAATGCGAGCCGGAGGGACCAGAGGAGGCTCGTGGGCTGGGGAGAGGGCAGGTTGGGCAAATCCAACCGACCCCCGCTTGAGTGCCAGGCCAGTGCCCGTTCCCCAGCTCCACAAGCGGGGAAGAGCTGCATAGGGAGCAGAAGAGGACCGGCGACAGGAAATCAGGCCATGAACGTACTTTTCGGAGCCTGTGCAGTCCAAATGGAAAAAAACCCTACACCGTTTAAAGGGCTCCCTCTAATTATCATCAAAATTTCACAAGAAAAGAAAAAACTTGACTATGACACCCTGATCTCATGTCCTGTGTTTCCTGGCCCCGGCCTCAGTGTGAATCCAGGAATCGAGGAGCGGTGAATCGGAGGTGGAGAGATCGTCACCCAATGTGGCATTTTCGTGTAATCTTTACGCTTCTTCCTTTAGTATGATGTAACATACACAAACCTTTTCTTTTTTGAGGAAAGAACACAAGCTACAGATGACGTTTAGCCTAGATTTTACCTCTACAACACCCACAGTTACCGATCATGGCATAGCTGCAGGACCGCCCCAGGTCACAGCCGCAACGCACAGCACACTTTTGACGTGAATATATGACCCTTGTTGCCCTTGCCCCCCCCCCGCAGAAGGGAAACAGTACCGGTAGAGTGTTTCCACACAGCCTCCTTTACATATGCCCGGAAAAAATTCTCGAGTACCCTAGAGTACCCTAGGCCTTTCCATCAGTGCGCAAGCGGGTGTGTCCTGACTCATGTGAGGGGTACACTCATTGACTTCTGTTTTATACCAGCGACTTAGTGCTTCTCTTCTCTGTAGTTCGGCTTTACAGAAGCTAAC
>JABFEB020000082.1:86436-104846 GCA_019775895.2 Stomatorhinus ivindoensis
GGGGGGGGTAGAGGGATATCAATTGCACAATGATGGCTTTAGTCATAAAGATCAGCTGCGCGCTTCAAAGGTTGGAGCCTCTCTCTCCAACGGCGGGCAGTTGAAAGAGACACAGAGCCACATGGCATTGTGTTGGTGTGGGCTGGGTGCGTTACACTCCAGTGCGTTGCACTCCAGCCACTCAGCCCTGATAGAAAAATCTTGGAGGGCGAGTTGGTCAAGCAGCGGGATCTCCCCCGGCTCGACTTCCTCCAACAGCCTTCGTTTCCCCTCACTGTCCCCCCCCAACCCCCCAATGGCCCCAAACGAGTACTGCCGGTGTTGATAGGGGTGCCACGGTGATGAGATTGGCCACAGAGACGGTCCAACGACGGTCCTGCCCTAGAACCACGGCTATTTTTAGCCAGGTATCCTTGTTGACGAAAGCGTCTCCTGCAGCCGTCGGTGCTTTGAAGTGGAATTCCGTACCAGGCCGTCGTCGCTGGTCACAAGGAGGCAAGTCGCGGGTGACGGCAGCCGTGTTTTTGGCAGATCTGTTTAATGGCAACAAACAATGGCAAAGAAACCCGTCGAGGCGGGCGACTGCGGCAACGGTGCACTGATTTAGCAGTGGGGCCTCGCGATGACGCCTCGCCATGGTAACCTGGGCTGCCAAAAACAATGCCCGTGCCGGGCTGACGTCAGCCGGGGTCCGTTATGTGCACACGGAAAGATTCCCCCCACCCCACCAATTCAGCGACACTCAGAATCACAAGTATCATTTTGCCCACACTGCCCATGTTCCTGAACCAGGACCATTACCGATCAACATTCATTTAATCCATTAATATTAAACAGGCCTAAATGATGCCATAATCAATCTGACCGGCCAGAGCCAGACCGGACAAACACCCGTTCCAGCCTTTTAAATCGGCAAAGGCAAAACTCACACCTCAGCTAGTGAATCTGTGTCCCTAACTAGCACACCACCTCCAGGACAAAATTCAAAATTAAACTGAACGAATAAGTTCAGCTAGGGTAGACAGACACAGTCAAGGAATGTGCCAGTTCATTAAAAACAAAAAAGGATACGGATAGTTTACACCGACGCATGCACAGTAATCACAGGTGACCTATAGTCCAGCAAACTACCAGACTTCACCGCCTGTGGAGACACGCAAACCATTTTTTAATTGAATAAACATATGCGAGTCCTGTCAATAAGTGATAAATATTTATCCGATAATCCATTGTCTCCAGTAAACAAAACGCATGGCACCATGACATGACTAACCTCAGCGGCAGCTGCCCAATGGGTCTCCTCCCCCCGGTCCCCCCCTCACACCCTGCACTCACCTTGGGGACAGACCCCCCCGAGAGAGGCGCTTCCGTATTACGCTGCATAGTAGTAGCAGATCGACGGAACAAAAACAGTAAGTGGATTTCGACCCCAACAGTACACCAAAGTCCTTTTCATACAGGGCTGAAGAAGGTAAAGAGAAGGAGGGAGGGATGAATTGAAGGAAGGATGAAGGGAGGGAGAGAGGAAAAATGAAAAATGAAAACTACACGCTGAACAAAATTCCACACGTGAAAATTGGGGATCAAAACTGCTTCATTTTATTATTTAAAAAATTATCAGCAATGTTTTTACTGGGTTTCACAATGTGTAAACGTGGTGCCTATTGAAGGATGTACGCACTCTTAATCAGATCGCTCCCTGAAAATGACCTTCAGTGCAATTTAAGTGGGTTGGATAAAGCAGTTTTGTATTAATATTAAGTCAGAAAAACTCAAGTCTTCATCCCCGGACCCTTAATTCCATTTTATTCCCTCACAGAAATGAGAACATTGTTGATATCATTAGAACACGTCTATACAACAATTTGTACAGAGACAAAAAGTTCAAATTTACTTGGCACGCGTGACGTCGGTGTGGACCGGCACGTCAGTACTGCTCAGCCATGATCAGCATGACAAGAGCCGACCAACCGGTGAAGGGGTGACTCCCTTGACCCCACCCCGTGGTGTCATTGTACTGTTCCCAGATATAGCCCGTTTCCATGTACTGTTTGTAAACATTGTCGATGATGTTAGTCCTGAGCTCCTGGTACAGCGCCGCCGCAGACTCCCGGTACGGCCCGTCCATGTTGCTGTAGTGGTATAAGGCCCTCACAGCGAGGTAATTGATGTTGATCCATATGGGCCCTCGCCAGTAGGGGGCGTCGTGCTCGGTGTTACGCTTCAGATACATGGGGTCAGCCTTGGACAACGAGCGCAGGCCGTAGGGGGTCCACAGCTTGCCAGGGTCCCTCATGTCGCGTAGGATGTGCCCCAGTTTGGGCGAGTCGGGGGTCAGGAGGTGGAGTAGGAAGGGAAAGAGGCTGACGTAGCCCAGAGCATTGACGTGCTGGAGCTTGGGGGCTCGGCGGACGGAGCGCACCAAGCGGGCTGCAGGGAAATGGTGCCGGGGCTGCCCTGGGGGTATGTACACCTTCTCTTGGACCAATGACACAGCAGGGGTGTGGTTCCCGTAGTCGGCAAAAGCACCCAAATGCTCAGACCAATGCAGCTCGGCCAGCCGCGCGTTGTCGCTCAGCTCGCGCTCAGCACGCTGGTAGTTGCCGGCCGGCTCACCCAGGAGCTGTGCCACACGGGCCATGATACTGGAAGCCAGTGCCATCCAGCAGCGCAGGTCCACGTGGCGCTCGTCGGCTGACGGATGCGAGGCCCGGGGGTAGTCGTCCAGCCCCGACGTCAGCGTCTTGGGGTTCAGGAAGAGGTTCACGTCCTTGTCCCGCCCCCGCCAGCGGTACGAGCCGGGCAGTGGGCCAGACTGTGTGACGTTGTACCACTCGAACCATGTGCGTAGTCGCGGGAAAATCCGCCGGAAGAAGCCGTCAGTGGCCACAGAGTGGCGCCCTGATGACTCGGAGTCCAGCAGCGCCTGTAGTGTCAGGAAGAGTGTGGGCGGGTTGGCGTTCTCGTTCCACTGCACCACGAATTCTGAGGGCACTTTGCTGCGTGCCTCGTCGCCTAGGATCTGCTCGCGCGGGATCCAGCCATCCACGTTCATCAGGTCCAGCCAGTGTGCCAGGGCCTCACGGGTGGCTTCGGGGTCCCAGCGACCGACCAGGAGCTGGTGGAAGCCCTCATCCCACAAGAAGCCCCTGGGGAAGAAAGAGCGTGAGGGGACAGCGGTGAACAAGCTCCCCTCGGGGTACAGCAAGGGGTGCTCGTTGTAGGACGATTGCACGATGGACTGGCCATGGAAATAGCCCATCCCTCCAAGCATGTTGCTGAGCGTTGCCTTGGCGAACTTGACTTGGGCGGGGGTAAATCCCTTGCCCTGTAGGCCGAAGGTCTCCTCGAACTTGCTGTTGAATGCTGCGATCTTCTCCTCCAGCGCCTCCGTCATGACCCGGCCTGCCAGCTGGTTGGGCCGCTCCCGGAAGCTTCCGGACTCAAAGAGGACCTCGATCTGGAAGGGGGTCTCCGCTGTGACCTGGTGCAGCACGAAGTCGCTCTCCTTCCTGGGGTCCATTTGTTTCTGCTGCTGGGGCTGTGGGGGGGGACGGTGAACGTCCACGCCAATGTAGGGTCTCCTCCCGCCTGAAGGAGGACTGAAGACGAACCTGCGGCTCAGGCTGCTGCGGACGATGTCAGTAAGCTTCTCCAGACCGGGGCTAACAGTCTTCAGGTGATTGTAACTAGAGGACAATGAAAGAAAGTTCAAACCCATCCAGACAGTCCATATAAACCACTGAGTTTCCATCTACCCAACCATCCATCCATCCATCAGTCCCCCTCAGCAGGGACATACCTGGCATACTTGGTGCCCGCAGCCTCCCCAGCCGTGGGCTTCCCAAAGGTCACCTTAAAGCTGCCCAGCTCCTCGGAGGAGCCCGTGACAGAGCTCAGGCGGCCACGCTCCTCTATGTGCGCCTGCAGGAAGCCCTGGGTGTCCGCTGCCACATAGAACATCAACGAGATGACGGGCGGCTGGGGGGCGGAGCTCTGGGGTTGGAGGGGGAGGAGCCAGGAGAGGTGAGCCTACTGTAGCCAATAGTTTAACATTTCCAGTTTAAAATGTCTGAGAAGCAGCCAATGAACAGCAGATTAAGACTCCGTGGGCATTTCGGCAGAGTTGTCTCCTTTGCTTCTAGACATACGGATGTCACAAGCATGGACCTGCTCACCTGCTGCTTGGCAGTCACCCTCCAGGTCCAGTCCCCACCGTGATCCCCTCCCGGTCGCTTCACAAACTCGGTGGTGAGGATGAAGTCAGTATCCCGGATCTCCTGGGCGCCAAAGCTGAGGCCGTCGTGTGCCAGCCACCCGTAACCGTGCAGCCGGTCACCCTGCTCGCACGTGTGTCTCAGGTTCACGTCTGCCTCAGGGGACTGCCGCATCCACATCAGCCCTGCAGGGTTGGCCTTCGTTTACTTTCTTACAAGAATACATTTATACCAACTAATTTAATGTGGTCCCCAGGCCTTGTTCTCTGGGAAGGTGCAGGCTATCAGTCTGTCATTAATGCAATTAATACACTAATTAAACCCATTCAGCTTCCTCTCAATACTGGACTTCAAATAACCCAGGCAGATTCCCTCCTTTTTTCAAACGCAAGGATGAGGACCGGTTCTATAGACAGTACAGTCCTGTCTTTTTCAGCCATTGATACAGCTGGAATTTTGGATAATGGCCTCGTTAAAGGTGATAGCAGAAGCTGCCTTTCAGGGATGGAGCTGCCAGCTTTTCATGGAAGCCCAGATTACCAAACCACAAAGTCCTGTTTTGGTGTGGCAGGAGACTCCCCCCCCAGACCCAAACCAGGAGGCTAAATGTTTAAGGAGCAGCCCGTACCCGTCACCATGGACCGGGGACTCCTCGTCTTCATGCCGAAGTAGACCTGTGGTCTGTAGGAGCCCCAGAAGCGCTGAGGGGACACAGCGGCGCTGGTGCTGTTATCATGGAGGACCTGGGGCGAGGGATGCAGGGTGACAACTCGCCTGGCCAGTGAGGAGCGCATGTACAGGGCGTAGAAGAACCACACCAGGCTGAAGATGCAGAGGCCAATGGAGATATTGATGAAGACCTTGCCCATGTCTGCCTTCTTCTTCCGCTCCTTGTCCTTACGGTGTGGGCCGCTGGGTTTCTCATCCTTCCGGTGGGTGCTGGTGTCATTCTGCGAGACTCGCTTCACTGGCCTCTGTCGGCTCATCCTTCCCATGACAGTCTGCAGTTGGGGGGGACATGTGTATTACCCCAGAGTGCTTAAAAATGTGAAAACTAAGAACCCAGATCTGTCAAATGCAGTATCCTTCCAAAAACCCCAATATATTTCCAGGCCTGACAGCAACCTGGAATTCATATTTCATGCAGTGTAACTGAGGGTTGGATCCACGAACCAAGCTCACATTTTCTACAGTTTTCCATAATTATCTGTTATGTTTTTCAGCATCACCTTAAGCGGGACATTAAGAGCAGCAATCAGCTTCTGGGAACAGCATTGTAAGATAACCTTCATCTACATACAATTATGTGAATCGAGCAAATGCGAGCATTTTCCGACATTATCCGGGTCCCTCTCTCCTGCCGCACTAACTTGTCTCCGTATCCTGACGTTATCTAGAGGGATCTTTGTGTTTGTGTTGAAGGGTGATGTGCCTTTCCTCAAACTGGGACACTCAGAACTTCCTCATAGGTTTATATACCGTTATCGTCTTGGCACTAGGAAACGGGGGTAAATAGCACGATTACTTAACACTACGTGACTACGGTAATAAAATGTCGGAGAGATTATCACGTGATTCTAATTAGCTTAATGCTACACAGATCGTATGTCAATCGTGTAAATGGTGATTTATTAATTCGCCGAAAATAAAGTCAAGTGTCTGCACTCCAATGAATGGTTTCTGAAAACCAGGAAGCTGACGACGCAAGTGCAACACCCTATATGGAGAGAATGACACGCCTGGCTATTCAAAATGAAATGGAGGGAAAGAGACGGTCGCACGACGAACAGCAGAAAATGCACCAGAATTCGCAGCTTCAGCCTAAACCGAACAGCAGATGTACCTTAAATACGTGCGAAACTCCGGTTGCACATTATCAGTCACGCTGCTTCCTGTCCGCCTCGATCCCACCTAAAGACGGCGCGTGAAGATGACGTTTCTCCAAGCCTTACAGCGAATGCTTAAAACCTTTCATAAATGTGTAACATGCCCCTCTCCACCCCCACACGCATACATATTATCTTCATCGACATTGCTAATTGCCATAACGTTATTTCACGAGAAAGGTGCATTTTATTTTCCCCCGGGCAAACACTTAGCGTCAACGCGTCGCATACAAATGACGCAAAATGACATTTATAGAGGAGTGACGGGGGAATAAACATGACACTACACAATTAATATTACGTCAAGATCGTCGTGGGAGGCAAATGCCGAAATTAAATAAAGGGCACAGTTATCAAGCTGTTTACATCTACGCTGCATTAATGTATTGGAAGCCATTAAATGTCGTGTGATGTAAGCCGAGCAGGTCCGACTCATTCATTGATCTCATACACACACGTTTGACCAAATCTCTTAGCCAGGAAGCAGTCCAGGTAAAACCCGGGTTACATCGAGCTGATAAAGTACTACAATGGCTTGTTTCCTTGTTTCCAAAAGGACGGCCACAGCCTCAAGCTTCTCCAATTTAATTACTGGCTGTCATCTGATTGACTGCAATTACCTTGTCATCGCTCCAGAAAAGTGCGTATAGCAAGGAAATAAATAATTTTGAAACGTGCTTACAAAGTAGCGCTATAATTAGTCATCAGCCCAAATAACATGGCTGTCACCTGTTCAGGCTTTAAGAGTTAAGAGTTGAACTTAGAAGTAAAACGCAAGTTAGTGAAGACATAGTTTAAAGTGAAAGGGATTTGGTTCGCCTTATTCTGAAATAGAACTGTACCCTGTTATTTTTATAGGATATAGCAGAGGTACTAGACGGTCTTTAGTAAAACATTAGACAAAAACAGAGTATAAAATAATAAAAAATAAGCGGAAGAATTGAAAGGAACACAGCGTGGGAATCCTGAATGGTTTTAATGAACGGAGACTACCATCCCACACGTGCAATAAGGGGTTTTATTGAAATAATTACAAACGTCTTAGTGCACTTCAAGTGTAACACAATTTGTTACAGATGATTAAACAGTTGAGAAGTTAACATTCATGAATTTCTGGGGGAAATAGTTAAACAATAAACCTTCCTATCAAACTTTGGTATACCGGCATATAAAACAAAATCAGAAGCTACGATTCTTCAAAACGTACAATAGGTTATTTGCAAAAACGTTTAACACAATCAAAAAAAATCGCCCATGCTTGTAGCTCCAAGTAATAATGCTGGCACTGAAAACGGAGAGAAATCTTAACGCTTCCTCTGTTAAGTAGTTGGGAGGGCTCAGACCACTGCATTGGCTTGGTGTAGAAACCTGAATTGCCCACTATTGGGGTGGGGAACGTTGGAACCAAGAAGAACGCAAGCCGGCCTGCGGTTCTGCAGCCTTGCCGGTGACTCGCCGCCCCTAGTGACGTCACGCCAGCAGCCTCCTCTGCCTCCTGTGGGAAATGACCAATCGCGAGCGGGATCATCCTGCTGCCCTTTGCTCCGACGCCATATCGACAGAGGGCGAAGACTGACGCATCAAAACACACAATCATTGTGGAGTCATCCAGTTCCAGCCCCTGAAACCATTTAATTGTTCTCATTTGTTGGGGGGAAGGCATGTCCTAATTACAGCGGGGGCTTCTAACGCTGAGCGTTTCGCCGTCCCGCTTAGTTGCAGAGGGACCGGCAGGCGAATTTTTTTGTTTACAGGGTGGTTCGGGAAATTTTATTAATATTCACGAGAGAAACACTACATGATTGGTCAAGTTATTCATATTCATGAGAAAGGCTACCTGATTGGCCAGTGAACGTGCTCCCATCGACATTTGCTGCTTGTTTTTGTCAGTCTAAGTCAGGGGTGCCCAATATTATCCACAAAGGGCGGGTTTTCGCTGCAACTCCCTAATTAGATTACTAATTAGAGGACTGATTGGCTGAAGAGTCCTCACACCTGGGTTTGAACAGCTGACCTAAAGGTTACCCCAAAAACCTGCGTACACAACGGCCCGTTGCGGAGAAGATTGGACACCACTGGTCTAAGGCATTCACTGGCCAATCAAGAAGAGCTTCACTTATGAATATTAATAGGTTTTCCCAAACGACCCTGTTAGCTGTCACCACGTGACAGCACTGTTAGGATCCGTGGGCCATGAACAAATCAGGGCCCTGCTGGGGTTTTACCTTGGGCTCCTGTCGCATGTTTTGCATGTCACTCGACCCGAAGGGTGGCCAGGTCCCAAGATTAAAGTGCCACTGGAGGGCGCTGTCCGGTTACAGCCATCATCCTTTGCTGGTCATGTTAGAGCTGGACCTGTGTGTCACTGGCTAATTTGAACGTATTCTGGATATTCAGATGAACATCTAGAGATGTTCCTCTGTGATTTAAACCGTGGTGTTCATGACGGTGCCTTTCGAGATGTTACGTGATCAAACCAACTAAACCCCAGCGTAGGGTCTGTGTCTCGGAGAAGCACTGCTGCGCAGGGCCAAAGTAGGCGATGCCGGTGAGAGACCGAACATTACATGCAAGCTGCCCGAAGACCTGAGCCTTAAGGACATCTGTGTCCATCCAGAGCGGGAGTTCATCCCATCTGAGCTCTGCTGCCTTACCTGTCGACTGAATCATGTAATTCATACGGTCAAACCAATCTTTTATGACTCACATGCTTCTGAAAAGTATCTGCAGCAGAAAAACAAATTAGTAAACCATTACCAGTTTTTGTGAAAATACAGTCTGTTCACTTCACTATAATTTCACTTAACTGCCCAAGAGCTGCGATTAAACAAAATCTTAAACTACGATTCACTGCTTGTCCCTTTCAGATGCTTTTCAACCGGAATGGAACATATTTCTCAACTAATGTGCTTGCTGCGATGTAATTTGAATTGTGCACATTATTCAATAAGCAACTTTGTGGCTCAGAGTGTTAAGCCTCTGTGCTTATGATCAGAAGGTTGCTGGATTGAGCCCAGCCTCGGCATGTCTTGAACGAAGCCCATAACCCCCGTCTCCCTGGGTATTGCAACAGGTGGGTGCCCTTTGTGGCCAGCTTGCTGTCACCTACAGTGAGTGAGTTGGGAGAGGTGTGAAGAGAATTTCTTTATCAATCAATTATTATTAAATCACAAATAGCTCAACTGCTTAGAAATCAGTCCTGTGGCCTGTACTATGAGGCAGGGTTACTGGCTTATCGGGGTAACTTGTCAGATTTAAGGTACCACAATTTAAATGGACTTCATATTCGTTCACTTATATTTTGCCCATACTACCTTAAATCCGACAAGTTACCCCGCTTCGTAGGCCCTGGGTTCAAGCTTGTGTTAATCCGGTTGCTTGTAGGGGTGGTGTGCTCAGCAGGATAGGGTATTGTGCCCGTGACCAGATGACCAGAAGGTCATTGGTTCAAATCCTGGATTCAGCTGAGAGATGTAGCTGCTGGGCCCGTGAAGAAGGTCTATCACTATCTGCCTCTGCTTCCTGATTATCTAAAGTTGTGTACAAGCACAACTAATAAATAACAGGCAACACTTTTCGAACGCCGTGTTTAAAACGCTGAACACGGGAGAGCCTAAAGGATTCGGTTCACATAGCAGTGGATTTTGACCAGTCAGACTACAGGCAGTCGCTGGATAAACTAAACTGTGTGTTGCAATGCAGTGTGTGTCAGATCGGAGATCCCGACAGACAGTCACCAGCCGGTACAGACCACTAACCTGTCAATTCTTAGGTGGGGGCGTGGCAGACAAACATACACAAACAGCTCATTTTACTGCTCGAAATTCAGTTTTTCTTTATGTAAGTGTCCTTACAAACAAGTCACATGCAATGGTCACAACAGAAGTACACCTACCAATGAACTGGTACAGAAAGACGGCGTGAGACCCTTCCCTTATTCCCCATTGGCTGCCCAAAAAAATCCATGGGGGGGGGGGCCAAAGCTTAACAAGAAAAGAACTTTCAAAAATCCTGCAAACAAATAATTTGGGAAAAGAAACATTTAATGGCGGATGACCCCCCCCCCCCACGGTTCCCATCCTCATCCACCTGATGACACAGTGGTGGGTGCAGTAATGATGGAAGGCCAGGGCATGGGGGTGGAGGGGATACACATCCTCCCATCCAAGCCTCAGGCCTGTAGCGAGGGCTGAAGCACAAGCAGAGCGTACCCACCCGCTCCCCACTGACATCACCAGCCACCCCTTCTAGTTCTTGATCAGCCCGCCATCGCCTTCGCTGACAAACCTCTTGCGCCCCCTGGTGGACAGAAAGGAGAGGACCGTTTGTCAAATGATCGCAGAAGAACCTTGCCGGAGAAAGAAATTGTTCGCACCCTTTTAACAAGGCCACATAGCGGAACATACCATAATATTATAATGATGAGAATTAATTACATGGACGAACACTGGTGTACCAATTACTGTGGCTGTGAAAGCCTTGGGACACTTATTTGATTCTGTATCAATATTGTAAATTCATTGGTTTCATGACAAAAGTCCATTGACAAGCAATGTTTAACATATCTGATCATATCTTCTACACAGACATTTTCTTTTCAAGTGTCATGATTCAGTTCTGTTCTTGCCATTTTGCTATTAATTGCGATCATAGTCTTTGGCTCCAAAAGTGATATGAAACACAGATTTTAGTATTTTATGTTATTGCAGAGGTGGTACTAATTAAAAAGTCCCTAATGAAGTTGCTTGTCAAGGAACTCAGAACAGCTCATTTAGAACTGTAATATGGGTAACAGTTAATTGGTGCTTGAAATGAATGTTTTACTTAAAACTATTGATTGTTTCTAATGTGATATATATTTTTGTAAACAAATGATTGAAATAGTGATTTTTGTTGTTTGATTTCCTGTGAGCTGTATATGTACAACCTTAGACAAATGGTATTACTGAGTTCCTATATGAACAAAACAGCCTCAAAGCAAATGGACATTTTTTTGGACATTTGGTGCAGGATGGGGGGGGGCACCTGGATGGACAGGTGTCCCTCAGCTGTTTGGTGATGACTGACTCTTGGTGGCACAGTTCCACGAAACTCTCCAGAATGGCGTGGGCATGAGGCACGTCCAGGTTGATTTCGGGGAGCTCGCTGTAAACCCGCTGGAAGCCCTGTGTTGGGGGGGGGCATGGATTAACAGGGGGGGCCTTAGGAATACAACTGGGAGGCTCACAGTGACACGGCCTGGAAGCTGATGTAATGGAAGCTATTCACTGTTAAGCAAATACATTTTAACTGGAGGCTGCGACATCAGGGAAGATGCTTCCAGGCTACCCTGATAATTATTTTAATTAAAGGTTCAGAGGCTCAGGCAGACAGAGGACAGCCCCGGGGTCCACCGGGACCAGTCAGATGGTCATCACAGGACAGTCTACAGCCCTCTGCTCTGCAGACAGAGGACAGCCCCAGCGTCCACTGGGACCAATCAGGTGATTATCACAGGACAGTCTACAGCCATGTGCTCTGCATGGCGTGCACCCCCACACCCACGCAGCAGTCTAAAGCCAGACGTCCAACCCCAAGCCTCTGAGCAGCGAGGGGCACAGAGCTCTGTTTCCATGGCAGCCGCTCCACTGACCCTGTTCATTTGGTCCAGTGTGATGAGGCCCATCTCCCAGAAGGCCTTCAGGAGCTTCACCATCATCTGGATGGCCGTCTCCCCCTTGGACTCCAGGACCATGATTACAGCCTGTGTGTGTGTGGGGGGGGGGGGGGGCAGGAGGAGAAATGACAACAAAAAGGGGGAACTTAAGCAACCACAAAACCATTGCCGTGGGCCATAAGCAGCCATACTTCATCCTGCTAGGCCTTGAGTCATGGGAGAAGATTTGCCTTTGAAAAGTGTGAAAAAGAGGTCAGTATGATTCAATCAGTCTCCCATACGGGCCAGTCAGCAGCGGCATGTGGATCCATCATTCTTCATGCTAATCTATTAAAGTGAGGAATAACCCAAACCTGCCACTAGATGGCAGAGTTGTGCAGGATTTCTGCTGTTTCAACAAGTACCCTCCCTCGCACCCCATTTGAGTGTTCATTGTTAAGTATAATACCAGAGGTCACAGCCTTTAAGTCAGCTGAGGATTATTTCACAAGTTAGAAACATACTTCCCTTCTTATTAATAAGTAAAGCATGCAAATCACAGGAATTCAATTCGCTATATACAGCTGAGAGGTCATTGTTCTGTGGCATAGAGGATTGTGGGATGGGCTCTGAACCTCGTAAACAAGCTCGTGGTGGAAGTGGGGCACTTCCAGGTCTCTCAGGCAGCGCTCCGCCTCGGACACCTCCCCCGAGACCAGGTACTCCTTCAGCAGCAGGTTCATCTGGAACGTGACAGGGGGGCGCTGTGTTACAATCGCGTGCACACGAGTGCAAATGTAGCGACATGACAGAGAAAATGTTCTCTTTGACACCCCACCCAAAGGTGTGGAATGTCGTCTGCGGTCAAACGCTGTTCACAGTGCTACACTCGTTCCCACTGGGTTAAAAGAAAAGCTAGTGATTTATGTTAATCCCACCCACTGGGGTTTTGCAGAACTGGAACAAGTGACTAAAACAACATTGAAGTCTATAGCATTCAGCCAATTCAGTGCAATCGAGAACATGCTTTAAAATGGCCCAAAAGCTAGCAAAGTTCAAAGACAGCATTAATCGATTTAGAGCAAAACTCATCTGTGCTGAACCAGAGCCGTCTATGTCCAGAGAATGTAACCGATGCCAGATCAGGCTGGGAGTATGTCAGGAAAATTATATCTCCACAGGGCCCCCTCTCTCACACCGAGGAGGTGAATAATGGTGTAAATCCGCTCTCTTATGGGCTTACATTCTGCACCATGCTGTTTCCAACTGACCTCATGTGGTACACTCAGGGAAGAGAGGGAGAGAGGGAGGGAGGGAGGGAGAGAGAGGACGCAAATTCTGCTGACACAGGAGGCTGGCTCTGAGATAACGATGGCACGTCTCCCACAATTCCTTGCTGATGCTTAAACCTCACAGGAATACTGAAGCCTCCCCAGGAAGGATCAGGGAACAAGACCAGTAAGCTATCCAAGCATATCCACACACCCAGGCAGAAAAATCGCAGCGGCAGGTCGTGTGGCATCCAAATGGACCTGCTGCTGACAGACATCTAATCTTCCAAAAACACAGCGGAGTAAGTGGCAGATATTTAAAACCGAAAGCTAAAATAGCTTTTTACTAATGTATTTATAAACTTCAACAAATGTATACATGCAGGCATAGGTTAAAATCAGAAATTCTGATTTGTAAGCAAATCCCTGCATAAATCACTACAGAGGCGTCAACCCCACCTACTCTTAACCTCACATCAAACCCACGCTCGCAATTAATATATTCATACTCCACCCACTACTGTATCCTGGCAACACCCACTCAGGACACAGGATTCACACCCTCACACTGGCCGGCCACTCCCACTCATGCAGCCAGGCTCCACCCACCCTCACCTCCTTAATAAGATGTTTTACGGGTCTCTGGCCGCCGCCCACTCCCCACACGTTGTCCAGTCGCACGATCTCCCGCTTCATGGACAGCAGTACGGCTGCCCGGTCCAGGGCTGCCCTGGAGGGAGGGAAGCAGGAGTGTCCCCAAGGTCATCGGGGATCGTGAAAGCAGGGCATTGTGGGATCGGGAGGGTTACTGGAGTTTAAATCTGAAGAGACAGCTGGAATCACTGCAAGGTATCTGATAGGAGACGTGAAACAGACCTGGGACCTCTTCCCTCCATGAATGAATTTCAAACATGCTCTTGCTTCGGGGAGGGGGCACTCACCTGGCGTGATCGCAGGCCACCATGCCCTTGTAGCGGTCCAGGAAGTCTAGGGGGAGGGCGTGATCAGCAATGGCCCGTGCAATGAACTGCCCCAGCATCTGTGGACACGGCAGGAGTTTGAGCCTCCAAGTTTTGGCGAGTCTTCACTGCAACGGTCAAACGTGCGCCTATAGCTCATCAAGTAGCCCACCATGCTAATGCCACAAAGGTCATGGGTTCGAATCCCAAGGAGCATAAAAAAAATCATAACCCACCCCCCCAACTCGAAGTCACTCTAGATTAAAAAAAAAAAAGTGTTGGATAGACAAATTAACTAGGACTAGACTAGTCTGACTGGTCAAAATCCAACTGAACTAGTATCTTGACATGTTACAGTAACCACTCATTATTAGGAACCTTCACACCAAAGTCCCAGAACCTGCACCGGGTTTCTTGAGCTGGAATTGTTGTAGCTCCGGACCACTTTTGTGTGTCACTTTCACACTGCACGACAGCAAGTGGAACCTTTATGTTAATTAAGCATGGGAGACGCAAAAAGTTCATAGGTAAAAAATTCACTCGTAATTTCATACAAGTCATAAGTCATTTCAATAGTTATTTGTTGGCTACTGCGGGGGATCAATCGCATTCAAAATGGGACACAGCCTTTATTAACTCTAGCCAGCAGATCAATCTTTTGTTTTCCACAGAATAAAAAACAATGAAATGTTATCCCACTAATAAGCACAAGCAAATTTACAGAAAAGTATATTGCTTATCAGTTGAATTCTCCGATGTAGAAATATGGAGGCACAAGTACAAAATGTATTAATTGACGCACTAAATGTAATTGGAGTACAAAAACCGTTCCATCTGCTCAGTTTTTGCTCTGCTGCATCTTTTTCTGTACTTCTGCACAACTTCCATGTTAGCGCCGGTGCTTGTGGTCAACCAATGAGCAAGTTTATCACTGCAAGTGCTTCGCCAGTAGTCTGTGTTTGAATGAGAAGTACCTATTCTAGAGCAGGTGCTAAAAAAGGGTTTAAGACCTGCCTCTGAGGAACTACAATTGGGCCGAGTTCCTGCCATGTGAGCACGACAAAAAGGTTCTGGTTCCAGAAAAAAAAAGGTTCCACTGGTGTGAAAGCGCCTATAGAAATATACTTTATAGTGATAATACAATGACGCTTCGTGAACCGTTTGCTGTATTTTTTGACCCCATTAGATGGTGCTTTCTGTTAAAAAAACAGCAAAAAGCATGCTCCAAAGCAAGCCAAGAGCGCCATCTAGTGGGGACAAAAAAAAATGCAGCTAATGGTTCATGAAGCGTCATTTTCTCCATCACTAATCCCCCCCTACCCCTGCCCACTACCTGCGGGGCCTCCGGTGTGTCAAGGATGAGGTCAGGCAGCTCCATCAGCACCTTGTCGAATGCCCGTGCCATGTCCAAATCAGACATGCCCTTGCCCATCAGGTCGGACAGCAGCCGGGAGGTCAGCTCACGGTGGCTGGCCTTGCCCTCTAGGGACAGTGACACGGCCAGCGATGACACCTTGAACTTGTTCTTGCCCAGGTTCAGCTCTTTCAGCAACATCTGGAGGTGGGTCACACGTGTGGTCACAAGTGCGAGGGCACGGTCACGTCTCATGGACGGCGAGTACACGGGAACCAGTCGAACTATAGTAGAAGCCTTATTCCTATGAATATGCAGTCCCCACTAATTTCCATGTGTTCAGGAATTCGGACCAATACCAGGATGTCATTTTATTAGACGTCCATATGATTACCTCTCCTGTTATACGCCCTTGCCTCAGACCAGGGTCTCACCTGGACCTCCTTGGTGTCACCATGCTCAAAATACTCCTTCACAACGGGGCTGACCGTCTTCTCCAGCTCCTGCTCTTCCAGCTCTGGCATGACCGTGGCATAGACCGTGTTCCCCTTCAAAAGAGTGACACAAACAGCGGAGCTCAAAAGCCACCGTGTCTTCCGCGTCGACGAGGACTACATAACCATTAAGTGGCACCACCCGCTGGTCGGAATTTCAACTGCGACACTTGGACCATTGTAGGTGCGCTGCCGACGAGCATCGGCGGGGAAGATTTGGTCTGCCGGTCCAATGGAAAGGTCCTGCAGCAATGATTAGCATTTAGCATTTTAGCGTGGAGCAACAACATTCCTCAGATTGCCATACGGTGTCCGGGCTCGAAGTAAAGCCACGGAACTGACGAGGACAAACAGATTCACGATAAAAGAGCGAGCCCTCGTTCAAAAACATCAAGAGGAAACGGAGGTGGGAGGGGTATTTAAGAGCTCTATTGTTTGGACTCCCCCCTTTAGAATTAATTAAATTTATAGGAGAATGGAACTGTTTTCAGCATTAAAAATCTAAGCGGTGACTGACTTTTCACCTTCCAGTTTGATTTTCCTTTAAGAAAACGACTTGACCATGTCACATGGCCTTGGAAAATGCCCCCGCCCCCCATAAACGCTCGCTGATTTTGGCCAGGGCCCTTTTCCAAAAGCAATCGCGGCGCCTGAATCACAACCCCTCCCCCCATTCTTGGTGAAGGGGTGAGGTCTCTGGGTCTGTCCAAGGCCTCTTATGCCGTCAGTTAACCTCAGCGACAAACATTATCATTGCCGACTGGACAGTCACCATGGCAACAAAGACCCAGCAGGGAGATCTGCACATTACTATAAAAGTGCAAAACCTGGGGTTGATTGTTAAAAAACTACATTAATTGCCTTATGTACCTTCTGAAAAAATTCAATGGTTGGACACCTGTTATGAAGTATACTTCGGCCATTTTATCAGTATAAAGCAGTGTTTCAGGAACAGGAACTCGCAGACAGTCCACGTTTTAGCTCCCTGCCAGACACTCCACGTTTTTACAGAGAGCTGGGAGGTAGCAAAAACACGGACTGTCCGCAGGTCCCGAGGACCGGACAGCAAAACGCCGGTATAAAGGGAAGCAGAAATCTCAGCGTCACTCCTGTGTGGAGAGCACGACTGGAAGAGGAAGTGCTTTTGGCAGTTACGGTACAGACCCCCCAGCCACCATTAAGAAAGAACACATTCAGATTGAATGACAGGGCAAGACCACAAAAGAGCGACAGCCCTAACCCCAAACAGGGTTTCGAAATATGAAGAAACACCACAGCACATTCACCTGAGAGGATTCGTCATAGTTGGGGTCCTTGGCATCTGGCTCCTCCATCTCGTAGACCATGCCCGCTGCTCCCCACACGCCCTTACCCCCAGCCCCGCCTGTGTCGAAACAACACCACAAATAGTGCTCTTTACACCAGTAGTGAAACCGGCAAACATGGCCGCCACCTCTCAGGCGCACTTTTAGTCACGATTATTAACGGCCTCTCTGCCGATTCCTGCGGCTCAACACCCCTGAAAGGAATTTTTTTTTTTTAAAAAAGCAAATAAACAGAAATTGCACAACAAAGATTCAAGATTCCAGAGGTTTATTCGTCATGTACACAGTCGTACGCATAAAACATGTAGTGGAATGTGACCCTGGTCACTCCGAACAGCTGTGATAACAAAATATAGAGGAAAAATAAGGAAAAATAATAATGTAAGATAAGACAAACAAGCAGCAGTCAAATGCCTTAACTGCTACACCACCTAGTGGCGGGATGACCAAAAAAATCCACATGAACCGCAGGTGTGTTTCATATGTACGAGGTAGGTACTATCTGATTGGCTAAGGAAGCGGTGCGTACATACCTTTTTTGGGAAGGCCACGCCCCTTTCCCATTCGGGATTTGCGGTCGTTGGTGTGCAGCTTGCTCTTGGGACTGGGGAGGTCGGCCGCGGGGTCGCCGGATGCCTCGGACACCGAGTCGCGGCCGGACTCACGGGAGGACGTGCGGCGGAGGCGGCGCTTGGCTTTGGCCTTGAGCCGCACCTCGTGGAGGGCCTTCTCCTGCGGCGTCCACGCCCCGTTCACCTCAACGTCACTCAGCTCCTCCTCATCGGCGTAGGAGCCGTCCCTGTCCGCCTGCTCGTCAAACACCCCTGTAGATCCACATACCGCGCCGGAAGAGGTGAGCGGGTGGGGGCATCACACAACCGCACAAAGAAAAGAAAAAAAAACACTCATGCAATCTCTGGAAAGTTCTGTGTCAAACATACGGACATTCATCGGGTTAGGGGAAAGCCAAAACAGAGGTAGAGGTTGTATGTTTCAACAATGCACTTCTATTTGGGGAAGAAAAGCAGGATTTGTGGGATATTCCGGCGACCACGCTGTTGGTGCAAGGAGACGGCAATCTTATTCCCTGGCAGGGGTGTCGTACACCCAGCCACAGTGTCAAAGCTGAATCATAAAGAACATTGCAGATCACAACAGGAACAAAGATGGGTTTCAGTTCATCTTCACGGCCAGGGGAACCCATGATGGTTGATTTGAGATATAAACGGCTTCATTGTTCCTCTGCGTTCATCGGCTTGACACCGAGTT
>JABFEB020000082.1:104946-128575 GCA_019775895.2 Stomatorhinus ivindoensis
CCCGCCCCCCCCCCCCCCCCCCAGAGACGGACCAGCCTCCACAGGGATGTCTCAGGCAAACATCACCAGAAGTAAGAAAATAAATGACCGGGGGCCACCATATCTGACCATCTGGCTCAGAGTCCTGATGAACTTAGCCGCTCTACCTTGACTTGATGCAGACACTAGACCCGCACCCTCAAGAAAAACAAATCCAGAACCAGCCCAATTCCTGTGACAGAGCCACCGCAGCGTGCAGGTGGGTGGGGGGAAGGGAGGGGGGGTCATCACCACCTGTCCCCGTGATCTGTAAGTGCCCCTCCAGTGTACCGCCCGTACGAGGGAGGCTGCGGTCCCTAAAAATAGACTGGTTGAGCCATCAGACCTGTCACAGGAAGCAGAGCAGAGCCCATGGCAGGTTGGCGTCGGAGGTGATCCTCGGCGTGGCGCTGGCGGATGCCCGCCTGCCCGCCCGCTCCTCTGCTGAAGTTTTGCCATATTTCCGCCGTTCCCTCATCAGCCAGAACCCTCAATAAAATGTCTGTTTTGCTTTTTTTTCTTTCGCCATCCCACACAGTCGGGCCAGTCGTGGCGAACGGCAGACAAACACAGAGACTCAACTGGCATTTGCCAACGCGAGCGGCGACAAGAAACCGCGCGAGGGCCGGTGAACCCAGGATCCAGAACCATGCTCCCACTTTTAGGTGATAACACTCCGCTCACCTCAGATTAAAGCCACACCCACCCCAGAAAATAACACACAGTTAAGAAGTGGCTGCTTCAGCTGGCCTCGCAGTTATAAAAGGCGCTTGTGACGCCACTGAGGTAAGCGATCAGATAAAAGACAGGATGTGGGCGTTTAAAAAAAAAAAAAAAACAAAACAAAAAAGCTCTTTAACTGGCAACATTCAGCTTAAACCGACAGGAACAGAAGCAAAACCAAAACAACTCCACAGCACGATGCCTGCCAGACGCTGCCTGTGTGTGCTGAACCGGGTAGCAATTAGTGTCTTCATTAACAACACGGAGCTGCACATTAAGAGGCGATAAAAACAGCTGTGAAACAAGTGAAAGTGACAATTAGGAGTGGGAGGAAACAGCTGAAAAAGTGAACGTCCTGCAGCGGGTCTTTCATAAACAAGCAGAATAGATTCAGAGCTCATAAGCGTTCAGATGGATTTAGGAGGGAAACCGTCTTACACGCGGCCAGCTGAGGTGGAAGGACGGGAATCCCGCAGGCCCAGCGAAAGCCCGCCCTACCCCCTTCTCACCAAACTCTATGTGGGCCTGACCGCCCGGCCGAGACGATGTTCACTTCTGCTTGGGCGGGTTCTGAGTGGACAGGTTGCGAAGTAAAAAAAAAAAAAAAAAAACATTTTTAAATAATAATCATAGGAGGAAGTGAATCAGAATGCGTCTACTGCCATGCTGGATATCGTGGAGATCCAGAAGAGCACTCAGAAGCAGATTCTGGACAGCAGCCAAGTGGGAGGGGCCTGAACAGAGCTGGAAGGAAAAAAGCTGACAGGCCCTTTTTTCTTGGGGAGGGGGGTTTTACAGCACCCTGCAGGGTAATGTTAGTGGTATTGCATGGCGGTTCTGATGCCACAAACCGCTTACATGACTAGAGGAATGGATCTTCCATCCTGGCACACATTACTCCGCCTCCAAAAAAGGAAAAAATTAATGATCCAATGGATTTCCCTGTAGGGCTGCAGGGTCAGGTCATGTGACTTATACTCCCTAGTTGGCTTGCTCAACCCAAACCAGTCTGACTGATGCTCTTGGCAGGGCGTGCGACACAGCTGACCTGTGAACCCAAACACAGGTGTGGGAAAACAGGACGTGTCTGCAGGGATAAGCAGCACGGCGTCTCCACGGGAGACTCTCGCTGCACCTGACGCCTACAGCAAACGGCTACGCATCAACAACAAGCTGCCACCAGCAGATCTCTCGCAAAAATCCCTCTCACGGCTCGGAGCACTTTCTGATGGCGGCGACCGCACGGCAGGCGGAGATCTCCGCGCCTCCGTCGAGTCGCGCAAGCCGCAGGTGGGGGCGCGCAGGAAGCCGCCCGCTCCCCGCGGCTAACCACGTGGCTGTTGGCCCCTCCGCCAATCGCCGGCGCTCTCCCGTCACGTGACGCAGGAGCTAAAACAAACAACTCCACCGAGTCAGAGAATCATTTGGGGAAGAATGTGGAGCCGCCAAACTGGAAAAATATGTAAACAGAAGGTCCGTGAAGGTCATGCGACGAGGACTCCACCCTGACTCACATTTATGGTTTATTATTATATTCATCTGGATGTTTGCGTTCATTTAGTTCCTCTGTAGCTACTAAAGCTACCTCTCAAATCAGGAGATTTTAAAAGCAGAAAATAAAATTAAAAGTGATTTTGCCATCGGGTCCCCGAGCCAGGTCCTCAACTCCAATTGCTCTAGAGATGGGGTGGGCTTTGCTAAGTAAATAAATAGCATTAATGCACCAGGGTATGTCCACACTGGAGCATGGAGACCTTGCCAGCGGCTCGCTAGGTGCTGCCAACACCGCACGCTGTAGTGAGGTGACCAAGAGGAGGAAGAGGGCTGTTACCAAGGCTGTTTTCATGCTTTTATTCTGGAGGTGAGGAGGTCATTTCCTCTAAGTGGAAAAAAAAACACAAGATTCAGACTCGTTTCATGGACTGACTAGGTCACCCTCAGCCACAAACTACAAAGATAAGTCTGTGACAAGTCCACCTCAGCGGACGCACCCTTGCGTGTAGTGAGACTTGTGCAGCATTTGCGTGCAGCACGCCACATACAGGTTATATGCCTGCCCCTGGATTGCAGCCTGCTGTTGTACCCTTTGAACAGCCAAACAGATTTGCATAAATATGTTAACCCTAATCATAACTCTATTATCATTCAAGTTTTGCATGGATAGCACTTTTCTAATAGTCAAGGGCGTTATACAAAGTCAATATTTATACAAGTAAGAGTATATCGCAATAATCTGGCACAAAACGAGCTCAGTTAAAACTCCTCCGGAGGAAACGAGTCAGAGGAGCAAGACCGGTGCCTAACTCACAAACACTGATCGCAAACCATGCATTAAGTAAATCTGTGCAAACCTGCCACCACTCCAAAGCGCCCTATCTGGGCAATAATGGCCACTAGAAATTCATTAATATCGCCTTTTAACATAGTGATCATTACTAAATATATACTGCGACTTAAGTCCCATGTTCGACGCTAAAAATTCAGCCTAATGGCCGGCATATGAAAGTTTAAGTAGCGCATAAGCATTGAAGCAACGACAGATCATTTACACTCATGCAATCTTTGGCTGCACACTCCCTCCGGGGGAGGGGTTGGGTTGTATCTGACCGAACTGGATGGCACTTTTTATAGCAGGAATGAGCAGAGTTCACTTCTTAACCAGCCCCATCCCTGCACGTCAGACCGGGTCGGAAAATCCCACGTCCTTAACTTTTGATTGCCTTAGGTAGGAATGAATGTGAGGAATGAATGAAAGTGAAGATGACTAGAAAGGGGTCCAGGAATATACCCTCTCTCCCTCTACATACCTGTAGCTTATATTGCACAATGATGATATACACAGAACCACTCGCCGACAGCGCCGGATTTAAGGCAGGACAATTTCAGCAGTTAAGCGAGGGGGGGAGCAAATATGGCCGAAAATGGTGTGTACCGTTGCTGGCAAACATGACTAAAATCACCATACATCACTTACATAACAGGATGGCAGCGAAACAGCGCGTTATGTAACAGATCAGCGCTTCCCGAAGATACAGACAAGTACCCAGCCTCTTCCTCTGCCAGTCCCGAGCCCTCGCAAAAGCATTTATTTAACTGATTTGGGGAGTAGGTACTGGGGTATTTTTCTTTATCGCGCATGTGCAACAAAATACATATTTATTAAGCACACAAAATTCAGAAACGAATATTAAAAGGAAGGAGCTCTTTGTGCACCGCGGTAAATCCGCAGGTAATCACGTTATTTCTGCATGTTTGGGGGCGTTGCCGACAATCAACTGGGGATATTTAACTCTGGCCAAATGGATAATCCCACACAAACAAAACTCATCTAAAACAACGCGACAGTAAACCGATTTAGTACTATACTACTAAAATAACGTGCAACTACTCGCTTCAGAATGCAAACTTCAGTATAACGGAATAAATCGTTTTTATGTCTCGTAACATCCCGTGGCGTGTCGCGTACTACAAACACACTCCGGTCGCGTTGATCTGTGTTATAGGGCAAAAGGAATCGGGCCATTAGTGCATGTCGCTGGAGTGTGTGTCAGGACGTGCGCCCCCCATACAGGCAAAACAAACCAACAAAAGGCAGAGCAGCCTATACTTTGCCACTTGTTATTCCTGCAAATGGAGTAACAATGTAGCGGATTGAGGTAACAGATCGTCCGCCTCTGAGAGTCACATGGCGGCGCCCGACCCCCAGATCCGCCGTTGAGTGTCGGCTGCGCTCGCCTCCGCAAAGCCAGGTGCGCGGTTCGCATTCACGCAAATCGCCGGCGGCGCGCCTTACCGTCGGGCCATGAGGCATCGGACCGCGGGTTCACTTCGGCCGTCATGTCTCCCCCTCTGGCCCCCGCTTAGCGGTAGCTGAAAAACAAAACAAAAGAAAAACAGACGCGGATACGTGACGCGCTCTCAAAGGCGTCCGTCAGAATGGCTTTTTAACTGTGTGACAGCCATGCACGGCGTTATTATAGGGACACGTCTCACCTCGGCTACAGAAACGAGAGCCTTCAAAAGCAATGCAAATGGAAGAAAGCAGTGGAAACGACGAGTCTTTGATTAACCTTGGTTGAAAACTTGGAAAAAAATTAATTCGCCAAGAAAGAAATGCATTCAAAGACAAGAATATCACGACTAATTAAAGTCTAAAAAAATCTGTTTTTAACTTAAGAGTGCATGGGGAATCACGTGGAGAAAATGTATGGAGGAGTGGCTCAAACGGGGACGGAAACTTTTTTCCTGTTTCAGCCTATCGGACAAGCAAGCAGCGTGGACCAAAGACAGTATAAGCGACACCCCTAGTCAGTGCTTCCCCGTTGACGTCTTTGACTGATTAGGCAACGTTCTGCAAGTGCCTGGGGCGGTCCGGCGAAAATATAATTTTAAGCAAGTCTATCGGTTTTCTTTACGCGCTATTATTCGCAGTTTGTAAGCAAATGGTTAAATGAACACGGCATTTTCTCCGCTCCGCTTAATGAGCCGTGGATATTTTTTTCCGTATAGCATATGATTCAGTGTGTATACTTAATCGATTTTTTTGCAGTGAATGATTCATGCATTTGTCCAGTGTTTATACATGTTCAAAATGTTTTTTTCCGTTGTAGTGCATGATTCATGCGGTATATCTGCATCTTCCCTGTATGTCAGTAAAAATTCTTGCAGAATTTTACCCAGCTTAACCCGTCTATTGATACACTATAAAATTGCGTTTGGGATAAAGAAGTGTCTGAAATTTGGAAATACGTGTGTACAGAAAGCAGTACTGGGCTGGCCATCTGTCATACAGGGCATTTTCACTGCCAGCCAATGTTTTTTTTTGTCGTAGATGAACCCCCCATCGATAAATGTTATGATAGATATGTATGTGTGGTGTACGGGCAAAAGTGAAGGTCTGATTTATAGTTCCATTCCACCCCCGATATATAGTACGCGTCTAATATGTAAAATTCTGTAATCATGTAACACTTTGAAATGGAATTTGTGTGTTTTTCAGAGGGAGCCACATAGTTTAAATCTGGGTTTTCTCTTCACAGGGCCAAGCCAGGAAATGAAGGCCCCAGAACTTAAAGGAATCTTCTGGAATATGTCTGGAGAACATTAGGTGTTGGTTCGCTGTTCTCGTGTAAAATTAACTTTTGGAGTGGAAGCAGTGTGTGCCGCGACCCTGGCTGGCGCCATGTGAACGACATCGCCGGCACCTCCTTTTGCTTTTGTTTTTGTTGTAGCTCGGACTGAATTTAAAATGCCATTTTGAAATCAGATCAGGTTTTCCCTCCCCGGAACTGCAGCATCTTTACCTATGAGACGGTGCAGATTACAGCTTGCAGTGTTTCATTTTGGCCACTCGGCGGTGCTAAAGTACCGTAGAAGTCCCGAACGATAAACGCAGCGCCTGCAGCTAAGCACATTTCTAGCAGCACTTCCGAGAAGCAGTCAAGGTCAGTCAATGACACAGTACTTTTTAATACGCCATGTAAAAAAACACGGCCACATAATACGGAAACCCAACATACTCATATCAAACAACGGTGAATGGAAGTTATTTTATGCACTGTTATGCCTCGTTATAGCTTCTCATGCTTGAAAATTACACGTCTAATGTAGTGCACACTTTACTGTAGGTTCATCAGCCCAGCTGGCACCCATGTGTGGAAGATAAAATGCGTACTTTGCTCCGTTGTTTTTATTTTACATAAAATCATAAATTCATAAATGCCTATGCATTACAGTTTGAGTATGTTTGGGGTTTATTCAACCATTTTCCATGAGTAATTTTTTTTTTTTTTGCCAAGGGCTGAGTCCTCTCAGATTTCGAAGGTGATCTTCTTTTGGGGTAAATAAAGTAAGGAAACCATAAAAATAAACAGAATTAAACTGGAAATGTATTCAACAGGATGAGAGGGTGAAGATTTTATCAATTAGACCTAACGGGAGACAAAAATTATCCTCAGACAGACCTTAAATGAGAAAGCGTGGGATTCTAAACAGAAAAGTCTGCAAGCTTTTTAATGCATTTCCACCCTGAAACTGCATGAGTGAGTAGGGAGATACGGGGTTTATGTTTGACAGCAGACTTGCCCCCCAGCTGTGCCGCAGCCCTGCTGAGTTCGCACTGCCTTAGAGCCTGAAATTTAACTCCTTCAGCCTCCCCCCACTGTGCACTGTTTCTGACAGCAGTGGTCATACTTAACCAACACACTTTGCAGACGCTGATACATAGACGGGTTGTTGTAAAGTGAGCTCTCCCCTGCAACCCCTCGTAACCTATTTGCCTAAACAAGCGTATGGAAATGGGTTGCGAGCAGGAGGGAAGTCACGGTTAATGCACAAGTGCACACACAAGTGCACACTCGATGCCCAGTTCACCGTGCGTCAGAAACGTCTATCCGCTCTACCTGGCGTTGGAGGATACGGATGTCTCCAGAGATCGGTGGACTTGTAGCGTTGACAGAACGCCCTGTCCTGAGTACAAGCGTCCCGGTGGGAAAGCAGACCACAAAGAGCGCGTCGAAACATTTATTTTCACACAAGTTTACGGGCTGTTTATGAACAATACTGATAAGGTGGAGAGAGCAGTGACCTAAAACAGTAAGAATGAGAGTGAGCTGCATGACACAAGAAACATCTTCAATGTTTAGACCTCAAAAATGAACAAAGCTTAAGGATAACACAGGATGCACCTTACACTGGGTTTTGGACAGGGAAGTCATATTTAACAGTACAGTAAATATAAATAAGTTATAGTTGAATAATAAGACCAACATATCCCTCTGCTTGACTGACAAGCATGTTGGGTCACTAAGTCTAAATCCAATATGCATAAGATGGATGTCTCGCTGCAGTCCAGGCAGGATATCTAAGATGGATGTCTCGCTGCAGTCCAGGCAGGATATCACTTTGGAACATTTTTGTTGTCTCCACATTAAAAAACATTGCGTCTGCTTCGCAACTGGACAAGCTCGGTAGCTGTGAATGGCGTTACAGATTAAGAGTGTCGCACAGTCGCTGTGTCACATACGTCATACATCAGAAGGTATTTGTGCGGCATCAGAGAGTGTCTTCGTGGAATAGCCTGAATGCCTTTCAGGGTGCTGCATCTCAGCGCTCGAAAGCAGAGAGGGCGGCAAAGGCTCTGGAGGTGTTCCGAGACTTGTGCCATTGGGGAGGAACATTTAGGCTCAGATGTGATGGTTGTGTATCAAACATAATACTCCAAAGACGCTTATTTGACAGTTTTTAGCTTCTGGGAACAAAAAGCATTTAAAAATAGATTATAAGGATGCTGTGAAAGACAGGACACACGGAGCACGGGTGCAGCACAGGATAACAGTCTGAGGACCCCGTCTGGGCCTCTGCACGGACCTCAGTGGTGCGGGCTGGACCAACGCACTGTTACTCATGCCCAAGGTGAGGGTCCCCTCAGTTGTCCGCCAAGCAGCTGACAGCCACTCGCTGAACGATGTGTAGTTTTGCATCGACAAAATTCAGTTCAAGCATAAATTGCTGAATGCTGGTGTATAACAGTAGGCAGACAGATTGGAAATTCACAGCATAAAATTTTTAATGCAGCTCTCCATTACAACAGCTTTGTTCCTTCTGTTTGCCTTCCTAAGTCGTGTGCGTTTTAAAGATTCGCGTTATCAATTAAGATGAATGACACAGATGTGATGATGTTACACTTTTAATTACAAAGTAATGGGGTTATTTAAAAAGTTACTGTATTGTGGCACAATTACGACAGTAACTTTTTAAGTTCAGATTAGACTTGAAATGATATCGTTCAGTAGAACTTTGAAATGGTTGGAAGGATTAAACAAAGAAACAGATCATTT
This sequence comes from Stomatorhinus ivindoensis, assembly GCA_019775895.2. Lineage (NCBI taxonomy): Eukaryota > Metazoa > Chordata > Actinopteri > Osteoglossiformes > Mormyridae > Stomatorhinus > Stomatorhinus ivindoensis. The sequence continues at coordinate 113,526 of JABFEB020000082.1, forward strand.
AAAGAAAAAACATTTAATCTGAATCACCTCTTTTCAGCATGTTTGAAATAAGTATCGTGACAAAACGAAAGGCCGGAAGTCTATTCAGCATTGAGACTAGGATTCAGGCCCCAATTTGACTTCATATCTCCATTAGCGACATCTTGCAGATCATTGGTCACTGGGTTCCCCTTCTCTTTGAGTGACAGCTGGCTAACCAATGACGTGTCGGAGTTACATCACCCAGCTCGGCGGGTTGACCTCACCACTCCACGCCTCAGTGAGCGGCAGTGGGTGGCCGATGAGCTGTCAGTGATGTCACCACCCCATCATCACGTGACACTTGCCTTCACACTGAACTTTCCCCAACTGCAATACCCTGATCTACCACTAATAAATCCATGAACGGCTAGAAGAATAATAAGACTTGGAATGGCATCCACAAGACGAAGTGATCTAGTCTAGCCTTGACGTTGTTAGTGCTGGACCTCGGAAACAGACGTTTAACAAAACAGCTGTCGGTCTACAGGAGCACGGTCAGAAAAAATGGTGCCAATTTGTACTGGAACTGTACCCTCAGGGGTCTGCTAATTGTACCCTTAGCAGTAGGTAAGATACAGAAATGGACTCAGAGAAACCTAAGGTACAAACAACATTAATGTACCATCGATGCTACAAAAAACATTCCCCAGAGTCCACTTCTGTACCTTAAAAGGTACAACTACCTACAGCTAAGGGTACAATTAGCAGACCCCTGAGGGTACAGTCCCAGTGACAAGCAATGGTACAAATTAGAGCTATTTTCTCTGATAGTGTAGTAGCAGACTCTGACTAGAGACTGTATAATTTGGGTCTCACAAAAAACAGGCATCAAACACAATCGCAGTCGCCTTCATGTCCAATTTGAAAAAGGCAACATCGTTACCTTATGGCTACATACAATCTACGCTTCATGTCACAAGTGCTTTAAAATCCTCATTAAATATAAATTGCTTTACGGTGACTGTAATTACATTCTCCACCAAGGACATTCTGGGAGGGGTCTGAATGCATACTACGTACAGGGAAGTTCCATGGACGGCTGAATCATGGTTCGACTTATGAGGCACGTGCACCGGCATGTGACACTAACGCAAGTTAATGATAAAGCGCTTAATGCCAAGGCAGCGTCAGGACAGACGTGATGGATCCTTCACGCATTTATTACGTTCATATTCCATATAAACTTGGTTGAATGCAGGTTTTTCTGTTCGGACTTGGGAGGCAGTATGTTATTAACCACATTATCACAATAAGCTGGTATTTATTAATATAATTATATAATTATAATAATATAATTATAATTTCCATCCATCCATCATTCATCCATCCATTCATCCCCGCTGCATACACAATGCAAGCTCATAGACAGCCTATGACATAATATGTGATTTATTTATTGTATTTGATAAGGGGGGTATTCTACAAAGCAGGGTTTCATCATTAGCCATATAAGACAAATGTAAGGATTGTCCAATAGGAATCTCACTTACCTGCCTTCCTATTGGACAGTTTTCCCGTTTGGCTTAAATTATCAGAAATCCTGCTTTGTGGAACATCCGCCCAGGTCCGTACAGGTCTATTTTTTCTTTCTTTTCTTTCTAACTTTAGCTATAGTCGTACATGTTCACGAAAAAAAAATGTGAAGTTATGATTGTACTGACTTTATACTTACAAATTCCCCACACATTCTCACTTCAAAATCGGCCAGCAGCTGATGATGGATGACAAATCACAATCTAATCGACAGTCACTAGTTGAACTGCAAGACCGGATACACTGGGTGAGAATGGAGATGGTTGGACACCCCCTCCCGAAGAACAGCAGGCCTACGGCAGCCAAGAGTCTCCGTTTGGATGGGCTGTACCCCCACCCTGTACCCCCACCCTGTACCCCCACCCGGTACGCCATGCTACACCATCTAGCCAAACATGCCATGATGAACCCAGTGAAGATGCATGGGATCCACTCCAGGTCGAGCGTCTCACAGATACGCAGGAAACCAGGTCCAGTCGGTACTGGCAGCGTGTCGCTCAACATTCATATCCTCAAACCATCACAAAGAAAGAAACATTAAACGGAAACGAATATGACGCCTCAAAACGTGCATTCATTCTCAAACTCAAATGTTATTATCAGATTTAAATTAACCTCTATTTCACCACGAGTACCCATGAGTACCCACGAGTACCCACGAGTACCATGCTTCCTCCCGCCCACCCAGCATGTGTTCTATAGCAGCCACGAGGTAGCCAAAGGAACCGTGGGCCAGCTCATGGAGGTACAATATCAAAAGTGTGGAGGCACTGAGGCCTGAAATCTAGCTGCCCGGGTCCGAAGGAAGGACCGGGTCAGGCTGACATTGTGTTTGACACGATGGAGGCAAATTACATTCAACAGCAGTAAGGGTTAGCAGTAGCCTGTACAGGATAGCCACAGGCTTCTGTAGCATTAACAAGCAGAACAGCGCCCTCTACTGAGAGAGCTGTGATAATACATATTGCAGAGGGCATTGTTCAGATGCCATAATACATTTCACAGCAGTTCGTATACATATATGTATTTAAATACTTGTTTTGTATATAGCTGGTTGGGAATCCCATCACCAGAATTCAAGGAGCAGCTTTGCCACTGGTTAAACTGGAATCCAAGAGTTCTAGCAGATTGAAACCACTTTGGTGTCATTTAGCACATCTGAAGGGACCGACCATATTGTCCGACACCGTATGAGAAAGGATTACTGGCTTAGCGCCCATCATTATCAAATCACTGGTTTTAACGTCATCCTCATTAGTGTAATTATTGCATCTGAATGGACCAGTCTAAAGCAGCATGATAGGTCGGCCATGACAGTGGTCGGTCCGGCCCGTGGGCCAGGAGCATTTAGGGGGCACCAGGCAGGTTTAGAAGTCAAACCAGTTCCTTCCTTGTCCCCAGAACCGGAAATGAGTTTGGGATTGACCTACTGACATTCAGGTATAGAGACAGAAGAAGAGGCTAAGTGAGCACACTGGGGTGGGGCGGATCCAGCAGGGAGCGCCGTGTGCACAGCCGTGCTTCCATCACTCTTTACTTCAATCCATTAGCATCTGGCTGCGGATGTGTGGAGGGCTACCCCCCCGAAACACCATCACTGCGCCGTCACCAACAGAGACCGTTCAGCAGGCGACGGCCCCTGCCTCTGCTTCTAGAAACTTCTAGACACTGGATGCTCTTGTAGATCGCCTACTCCTTTTCATGTGCGTGGTAGAGAGGGTCGGGTTGCGCACAGCCAGGGTCCGTGATGCCCCCCCCCGAGGGCCACCTGGTGGCAGGACTGGGGGGTCTGATGCCACCTCCTCGCTTGCCTCCCGCTGCACACAGTCATTACTCCCACACGCTATTAGCTCCTGTCTAGTTCCATTACTGCCACACATCAGGCCCCTCACACAGTTTCCATGCCAACAACAGAATCTCCACTCCTGGGGAGGAGGGAGGTGGAGCCGCACAGACCGGTGCACTCGTCAGCAGGTGGCGCTGGTGCCAGAGCCCGAGTGGAGCAGTCCACGCTGTCGTGAAGTAAGCTGGGCTCCTCCTGGCCTTCAGCCTCCTCACGCTCCCCCACCTCCTTGCCCCCGGCAAGCTGGCGCCCTTTCTCCTCCTCCTCCTCCTCGCTCTCCACCTGGCAGCGGCACACCTCGATGCCTGAGTCGCCCGTCAGCCGCCGGTGCCGGAAGTGGCCTTCGTCTGCCTCCTCGGCCCCTTCCTCTTCCCCCTCCGCCTCTGCGTCAGAGGCACGACCGTCCGGTTCAAAGAAATCCACGTTTGGGGAAAAGAGGGCGTGTCTGGGTGGGGACTGGGCAGGTTTGGGGGAGGGCTGTTCCTCAGGGGGCTCCTCTACAAGGCCGCTGTCCTCCTCCTGCTCCACCAATACACCCAGGGGGTCGGATAAGGTGGGCGGCGGCAGTGATGTGGAGGGGGAGCCCGCATCAGTGGCCAGAGGGCAGGGGTCGCCCATCTCGCTGGGCGTGGTGGCATTGCTGGTGTCCGTCTCATCCGTGACCTGGACGGAGAAGGAGCTGCTGCAGGGCGAGGAGGCAGAGCAGGACTCGCAGGAGCAGCTGGTGTAATTGTCGGAGCTGTGAGAGGAGGCCATGCCGCTGGGGCCCGCGTGGGCATATTGTGCCGCTGCCCCCTGCAGGGCGAACACTGTGTTGTAGGGTGGAGGAGGGGTGTTGGGCCGGGCTGCCACCTCCTCATAGGACGGGAGCTTGAACGAGGCCAGGAAACCTAAAAAAAACATATTCATATATGAGTAACTGACACCAGCGCAATGTCGACCACAAAGTTCTAGTCCTTCAGCAAAACGTGATCTATGTAAAACTAGAAGAGCCATCGGAAAAAGCAGCACACGGGAACCACGACAACAGGAGTCATGGCGACAGGAGCCACGGCGACAGGAGCCAGGGCGAGGAGAGTCATAACACAACCTACAGCACCTGCCTCCCCGAGATGTGTGGGAACACAGCTCCACTGGACTTTATAAAAATGAATACTGGTAAATGAGGCGAGAGATGAGAGCCCAGCAGAGGGCTACGGGTCAGCCAGAGGCCACGTACTGAGGTCCAGCATGGATGCCGGGTAGTTGCAGGCACCGTGGTAGGCGATGAGGTTGATCTCCCTCTGCCGCTGCTGCTGCTGGAGCCGCAGCTTGGCCCGCCGGTGCCGGTAGGCGCAGCAGCAGCTGAACAGGATCAGCATGGTCCAGAGGAGCCAGAACCCTGCGACGGGGCCCGGCGCACGCAGCATGGGTTCCAGCACACAGCAATGCTCTCCTATAGTAACTATCCAATTACTTCATTAGCGGATGGCAAGACTCGAACCAACAACCTTCTGGTGAAAGGTTTACATTGACACAAAATGTGGATTTATTCTGTATGAAAACTAAAGGTTCATATGAGTGTTCCTTGTACAAGTGACATCGTTTTTATTCGTTTGCTAAAGGGTATTTGAAGGGTACTATCTTTACATAATATGCTACCTGTAAACTCTTGATGTTCTGCACCCTGCCTGTAGGGGGAGCCATACTTACACCAGAGCTCATAGTAGTAGGTGCAGCAGCCAGTCTCCCCGCAGCAGTGACCTGTCTCGCACAGGTAGCCGCCGTGACTGTTGACGCCAGGGCAGTACCTGGGGCCAGAGAGGATGGACTGGCCCCCACGGTACTGCACCCCCTGCGTGGTGGAATACCGCAGACCTGGGTCACCGTCAAGCCCAATTACAGCCATCTGTATTCCCATCCTACAGAGTGACCTGGCTTACCCACAATGCACTTCACATCCCCTAATTCCCTTAATATCACTCGCACCCAGGAAGACCAGAACACGACAGCACAGCTTGGGTACATTTCACTAATGTTCTCACACATTTGTACTGTATAACAAAAAAAGATGTTTCGTTTGTTCGTTTGTTTTACCTTACTGATTGTTTCCATGTCCAGATCCTGTGGGAGGGCTGTGATCTGCAATTGACAAGGGACACTTTGGGTCATACATGTCCGGAAATCGTGGGGAAACTCGCATGCGTTTCCAGCGCCTGGCGTCCTGTGAAACCCGTTTCCATTCGAATCGCTTCGATCTCCCGACAGCAACAGTCTGCAGGTCCTGCGACACGCCTGCGGGGCCAATTTAATCCGCTGCGGGGAGTTTAAACTGAGCCCCACCTATACAGAAATCAATGCCGACATTCTGTCACATGCCCATGCCTCCTGGTGAACGGGTGCCAAGGGGGGTACGAGACCCCCAGGGGCCCCCCAGCCCGGCCGTGTGGCATTCTCTGACGCAGCAGCCCTCGCCCTTGCATCCCTGCCCCCCGCCCCCCCGGACAAAGGATGAGACGCCTCTCGTTATTTTAGCTGTGGTCACTTCGGCCTCTCGAAGGGAGGCAGTCATTTGGATGGAGAGACAGCAAGCGGCTTTAATGCATCTGACATTTACTGAGGTGGGAAGACCAGCATCATGTCGGGGGCGGGAAGGGGGGAGAGAAAAAGAGAGAGAGAGAGAGCAGGGGGTGGGGTGGAATACAGTGACAACATGCCATTGCAGAGAACAAAAATCTCTCTGTCTGCAGCTCACTGACAATAGTGGGTTTTGGTTGGTCAGGCTGAAGCTGCCTTAATTTCACCCCCCCCCCAAAGGATACGACATGGGACAGCACATGTTCAAGGAATCTGTCCTCAGTGAAGCCTGCAGGGGGTGTCCAAACAGAACGGAGACACTCCACAGACCAGCAAGCCCCCCCAGCCCCAAATCCCACAGCCATAGAGTGTCTATTTGTACATTACAAAACAACCCCCCCCCCTAACACACTATTTTGATACATCATTTATACATCTTGCTAGCAACCTCCTTAGGGGACGCTTTCCATATTCCGAGATCTCTGCCCCGATCCTCGTCGGAACAGACGTGTCCACCAGGAAGAGGCTGACAGTAAACACCAGGAGGTTAAACTGCGCCTTAAAATTACCTTGCTAGAATTTCTCACAATGAAAAACCAGTTAAACCCTGACACGCAGGCTCCATCCCGGCCCTTAGAAATGCTACATGCAGACCCCTGCGGCTCGCAGACCACAAGTCAAGGTGTTCGTATGGAGATGCAGGTCGTTTTTTTTTTGGTGTTTTAAATACGCCCTGGGCTCCAGCATACAAATGAGCTCCGCTGCAGTGCATGGTACGCAAGATACCAGCAAGCTTCTGGACAGCCCAGAAAAATCCTATATCTGTCTATAGTAGTTTGCCAGTAGGTAGTAGAGAGTAGAGATACTGGGAGGTCCTGCTGTTGGACCCTTGAGTGCGATACTTAATAATTAAATTAAATAAGCAAAATCGAAATGAAATGTAGAAGACAGATTGCTCAAAACTATTTTGAGACTCCAAAAGTATCTGTTTTCAAGGCGTAAAGAGAACGGGCAATCCACAGTATAGATCAGATTGGCTTAAGAAGAACGGGCAATCCACAATATAGATCATATTGGCTTAAGAAGAACGGGCAATCCACAATATTGATCATATTGGCTTAAGAAGAACGGGCAATCCATAATATAGATCATATTGGCTTAAGAAGAACGGGCAATCCACAGTATAGATCATATTGGCTTAAGAAGAACGGGCAATCCACAGTATAGATCATATTGGCTTAAGAAGAACGGGCAATCCACAATATAGATCAGATTGGCTTAAGAAGAATGGGCAATCCACAGTATAGATAAGATTGCCTTAAGAACACTTTTACATCTGCCTTCTGAACAGCCGTCACCTTACTTGGTGGACAGCCGTCACCTTCACCTGGTTGGATGAACAAGAAGCAGATGCCAGTGTCCTGCTCTGTGATTCGCTGTGGACAGTAAGTGGACACTAGGTGTGTTGGCATTTGGTGCCTTGTTCCACTGCACCTGCAGTAACTCTGGTCATATTCAGGTCTAAATGTTAGAAGACCAGGCTGTGGAGAAGCCCATCTGAGAACATGTGAGGACAAAACATCTCTAGAGGCAATTCCCATTGCCCCCCACGGGGGACATGCAAATTCTTTACGACTGATATTCCAGGGTTGCCAACTCTTACACATCTAGCGTTTCAGATGCTCTTATACTCACAGTTTCAGATGCTCACACAAGAAATCTCACAGCCAATGTATATTATTCCATTATAAACCTAAAATTAGCTACATCAGAAGTGTTGGGGTAGTTTACAAGCCCTACAGACTATTTACAAGGTGATAAAACTGTTTCATACACATAAATGTATGTGTGCAGACTTGTCTCAAATTGAAAACCTTACTCTAGCCAGCTGACCGAAGTTGGCAGCCCTGAATTCCCTGTAGAATCACGGGTGTTTACTCTTAAATTTCACAGTTCACGCTTCCGGCTTGGTCTTAAGAAGCTGGGAGTCATTTGTCTGTCGATCGTGATGAAAACCAGAGCAGCCAATCACATATGATTTCACGGGTGGACAGACAAAGAAATGGGGGGGAGGGGTGGTTGTGTGTGGACCAGTAGGATAAGACTCATCAAGTTCCCATGATATGAGGGTTGGTAATCTAATCCCCTTTGAATTCAGGGGCTGGTAGACTAATGCCACCGTTGGGCCCCTGAGAAAGGCCCTTAAACCCAACCTGCCCCCCCGCTTCATGTAGGCCTCACCATCCGCACCATAGCTACTTATCCTGACACAGTGCCTGAATTGAGGTTGCATGACCCGGCAGCTCTGCCAGGTCACCGCGCAGGTCATAATATCACTTTAGTGTTATGTGACAAAACACGCTTCACGTTCCCCTCATCCTGCCAACGGTGAACAAAGAGGTTGGCCAGAGGCAGGAATCACGTCCCACGTGAAACTCACAGCTCACTGCCGGCAGCTTGTACCTCACACCTGCCAGCTTCCCACCCGGACTCACACCAATTTCAGCTCCCCACGTATCGGAACTGACCGCATGCTTCCTTCACCTGCTCTGGATACTGGCAGACCTGTTGATTGGTGATTTAGACGGCGCATCTGACGGTGAGGCAGTTTGCTTGCTTAGCCATTTACACGGCTGGGTGCATAACTGGTGTAATTCAGAGTCAAGGTGACCCGCAGAGTTCTCTCGGGACTAGAGCCGCAAATCATTAGGGACCAAGTAATTCGCCACCATTTGTCTTGCTCTGCCTCAGATTTATTCAGATGTTTATTTATTTGCATTGTTGTCTCTGCGTGCGGTGTATGCAGCGTTGTCTGCCGCAAAACTGCGCCGAGTTCATGAAAAACAAACTGCTCCGACTATAATGTCTTTTACGTAAAGGAAAACGAGGGTTATACAACAGCGGCGCTGGAACCTAGGATAATAGACGTTATCCTTCCCAGTGCACCACCGTACATGCAACACAGTATCCTAGCCAATGCTCGCTTCGGGGTTTGCTGCATTGGTGCAATTTCCCAGCTGCAACGAGTAGAGCGAACCAAAACTTTAATGCAATTTAACATCGCGCACAGGCCAGACTGGGAACGAAAAGTTGCTATGAAAATGACCGTCCCACTGTGTATAATGCAGAGAAAATAAACATGAATGCACTTGAAAGAGGCAGATATGGGGTGCTGATACGCACGGTCAGACGAAAAATATGTGCGGACTTACAACATGCACCGACCAAATTTCACCTGATAACAGTGCAACAACCCATCATGTATAGAGAATACACTTCATTAAGAACGTGTCGAATGAAAAACGTTGAAATCTGAAAACTAAAAACAATCTCAAGAAAGCCCAGTGTAATACGAACATGGCTGTTATTGTTTACCAAAAAACAAAAACATGCACAAAGTATATCTGTGTATTAACAAACACCCAGGTTTACCTCTTCTGACTCATCAAAGCAGGATACTATTTCCAAATCCATGACGAAGAGCAGGACGCGTATGCTGGGATTAAACACGGATTTCTTGGGTGCCACTCCGCCGCGCCCCCATGTCATCCTCTATCCAGATGCATGTCCAGCCCTATCCGCCATTCTCGGCCGGACAAGATGCCCCTCCCAGAATCCCGGATCGATGGAGGAAGCGCGGCCGGTCCGACAGCGGCGCACGTCACACCGACGAGGACGGAGCGCATCCCAGCCGGAGGCAGCTGGCCCGAAACGCGCAGCGAAGCGCAGGCGACTGGCGGCCGGTCGCCGGATTTCTTGTGCACAGGGATGGGAGCTGAATTAATGATGTCATTCACTGACCCCCCAATGAAAACCCAACTGGAAGCGAAGTGAAGACCCCGTTTAGGATTGGATGCGACTCCTCCTAGCAACAGCCGGAGAAGCAGCAGCAATGAAACCGCTTTCACCACCATCCCCTTCAGAACCCCCCCCCCCCCTTTAAAAATTACCCGGTCCGTTTGCGTTTTCATTGTGGTTATATCGGAGTTCAATTGCCGAATTGATTCAACAATATAGGAAGGCTGAATTTTCATAAAAGCATCGTTATCTCAGTGTCACCAGCGTTAGAAAAAAAATTGCATACTAGGGTTTTCAGGTAATTACAATAATACAATGCACCTCTCAAGGTCAAACAGCAAATAGAGGTCAGGGACGTGAGCCGGCTCTTGCAGATGCAACGCTGACGTGCCGTTTACGATATTGACATTTATGAAGCCAGTCAGTATTACGGAGAATTCAGTCATGCACTGCTTTTAGGCAGTGCGAGCCGACAGCACCTGCCGTCTGCTTATACATAGCTGAAGGATTTAGGCTCAGTTTCATGTTCTGCTCTCGCTTTCGGACACTCCCAAACTGAAATATAATTATATGTTAATTTGTAAGTGCCCTGAAACAGATGGGTGTGTTTTTCAGAAGTATAACCGTATTTTTCAGCCTACTCGTCTACACAAAAAATGGTCATAGATTGATACACATTTATTAGTAATGGATGAGTAATTGTGAATTATAAAGTAGCCTATGTATTAAAAATAATGCATTTAATGCATTATTATAAGTTGGCCGACTAGAAATATATTCCTTTTATTTCATTTCTGTGCTCTGTTTCGTTGGCTGTCTTCCGGAACCATTAAGGATTCTGTAACAAAACTGTATTTTGAGAATTCTTAAGAATTGGAAATTTCTCTGGCAGTTTAAACCGAATAAAATTACATGCTTTCGGTGTTTGTCAACATTTCTCTTTACAGAATATAGCAATGATTAGCATAATGTTTTAAAATATATTCAGTGATTTTGCTTCGTTATGTATTATGTTTGTCTTATTAAGGTTTTTCTTTTACTGGATCGTAGTGAAGAATAACAGCATACAAATCAAAAGCTTTTCAGAGCAAACTTTCAATTCTCCCAACTTCCACCCGGCAGAATACGATGCTATGTTACAAATGTCCACAAGATGTCAGCAAAGTCTAGAAAAATGTAACCGGAAATTGCACGGGTGGAAAAACTAACATGAATGAAACCATTTAAATTTTAAAGCGAGGTGTACAGAGCTGGTTTTAACGCCGTAGTGCGCTGTACAAACTGCTTCCCGTCGAAGACAAAGGGTGATGGTGAGGGAGTAAGTTTGTATGACTAGCCATAAATAGCACACCAATTCAATATGCGTGCAGGGAGGCATGTTAGCGCTTCAGCCTGAGTAACCGGGAGATTTATAACAAGGGGAAGTGCCGAGGTGTTTTTCTCACTCCCAGGTGTGCCTGAGGAGGTAACCTTCTCCAGTCACGGTGATTCACTAAACTGCTATCTCAGCTGGCGACAGAAAGGTGTCATTTCAGAATGGAATGGGGGGGCGACTTTGGGGTGAAAAACAAGACCCACTATAACGTTGTGCTCCCAACACCTGTCTGTGGTTAAGGCTCCAGGCTGCCCCCCGTGCATATTCATAGGTGCCCTTGTCCCCCCCCCCCCCCCACTCCATGACTGCACTTTTTAAGCCACCTGGTTGTGAACTGAAACTGGGAATTTCACGACTGACTGATAGTCAACTCCATCCATAAGAGGAAAACACCGCGTCTGGCTGGGAGGGGGCACAGGAAGCACAGTACAGTGTTTAAAAGAAAAAACTATTTCAGGCTACGAGGAGTAGGATCCCAGGTCATCCATCAAAGGAATTTAAATTGTATTTAGCTTTGAAAAATGAATGGCTAAAGTGTATATTAAGTATATTTGTCTCAAACACTGGATGAACTGGTCTGCTAGGCAACTAGAGTAAATAATAACAATGCCATAGTTGCGCGTGACACTTGGGAGGGGATTGAAGGTGCATTTCTTTCTGAGAGGCATGTATGTGGCAGGGATTAAAGGCGCTGGGCGTGTCAGGGTGAAACTGAGCCACCCATGGGTGCCATCAGGGTAGATTTTCAGTCAACCTGTTCAGCAGGAGTTAAAAACGGCCAAGGCTGAGGCTGCCTTCCACGTGCCCACGAAAGCATGGATCTGCGTGACCTCGCCACATGTACTCGACCCCCCCCCCCTCCCAGTACTGTGATTCAGCTGGGGCTTATGACACGCCTCTTGCTGAGCGCGCTCACACACGCCAGGACTTACAGCAATGCCGCTGCAGCACTGGCCCATCTTGACCTTCAGCCACCTCGCCAGTGGCGTGGGCTACACAGCGCGCGTCTCACCTGTGGGAAAACGAGCAAAAGGGAGCAGGGAAAACGCAGGAGCTTGTCTGTGCGCGATTTACAATAGTAAATGAAATCCATGTGCAAAGGAAAGATAAAAGATAGAGAGTGCAGCTATCATAATGTTAGGGACCCTTCCGTGGTGGGTTATCAAGGCAGCGCTGTCACCTCACGGAGTGAACTTTATCCTCCGGGGGAACTCGACGTAATGCGAGGAAGGCCCCTTCTCCACCCCGCTGACTTAGCGCTCGGCATCACAAATCCACAAACCCGCCTGTCATCGCCCTAAAGAGGCTTTAACCCTTTCCAGAATAGCTGCTCAGATAAGATCAGCGCTCCCCATGGGCCGAACTGCCGAAGCCCACAGCAGCGGAGGCTGCGGTGAGCCTGATTTCCGCTTCGATTGCCCATCAAGTGGCAGAAAGGCATTACAGCTTAGGCTGCAGGTTTGGGGAACTGAGGAAAAGTAATGTTTTACTGCATGGGTGTGTCTTTGCCCCCCCCCCCACGTGCATGATGCTTTTTAAGCCGACCTGGTTGAACATTTTAAGTCGTTAAAAGTTGCAGGAAATCCTTGCAGGACACAGACTGTACGTCTCAAAATATTTAAAAATGCAGGAAGCAATGATGAAAATGAATCATCTTTACACCACGTTTAGAATGCTCACATATGCCCCCCCCCCCACCTTGACCCTCAGCTATCAGTAGTAGGGAATGGGTTTACAGCAGCTTTGACGACTGACATCTGCCTTTTTGCCAGGACTCTCTGCTGGAACACGTGATCGTCACAAGTGAGATGCCACTGTAACATCTTCCAGAGACTAGAAATGTGCAAAACAGCCCCCGGTTCCACGTAAGCCAGGCCCCAGCATTCTGCACGTTTAACTCATTAGTGAGATGGTTCTAGTGACATTCATTTCATGTTGTTTTCTTGCTCGGCCGAACTGATCTCGACAGCTCGACGTTTTTTTTGTGGAACGGTGCCAGTTACGTAGCTCGAGGTCACAACAGCAGCACTCCTTAAGGATTCTGAGCCAACGATCTTATGGACGTGCTGACTTTTTACACCATGTAGACGTGCTCACCCTGATACCAAACTTAAGAGGTTAATGACAAAGACTGGGAGTCATGGTGACTCTGACACACTCCGTGCAGTACACGTTGGGGTCAAAGGACTCACAATCTGTAGCTCTCCTCGCAGGCAGATCTGGGTGGGGGAGTTTACAGGGCATGATTTAGCGGAATCGCAATCTTTTTTTACAATCACTGTCACAATGACCATCACCGTGTTATGATGCACAACAATTTCTAGGTCAAACCTTGGACATATTCCAGTCCTCAGTGTCAGGAAATTTAAAGAAATTCTTGCAGGACACAAACTGCACATCCCAACATATTTTAAAATGCATGAAGTAATACGATGAAAATGAATCATCCTTCTTCGGGTGCATTCATGTTCACACACCCACTTGTTAAAGTCATACATGACCCCCCCCCCCCCACCCTGACACTCTGCTATCAGTAGTAGGAAATCACAATCTGTAGCCCTCCTTGTGGGCAGATCTGGGTGGCGGTGTTCAGAGGGCATGATAATCATCTCCCAGTGGCGTTCTGTTCTAAACCGGCCGTCTCCCGTCCCAGAACCCAAACCCACATGGGTAGAGAAACAAGCGAACATACGGACGCAGTTAAGGAGAGCAGAGTGAAACTCTGATGGACTCTAAAAATGGACGCTCCCACTTTTATGAAGCTCTGCAGGATTTCGGTATGGGGGCATGTGCGTTTTGGTCCTTAATCTTCCAAAGACGCCGAGCAAGTAGGGAATGGGGTTAGTGGGGGAACTGCTGTTGTACCTTAGAGAGGATGCCTGAACGTGCTCATCTATGAAAGCTGCCCTTTTGTAAGGCGTGCAACTTACTTTAGCAGCTAGAAAAACAAACATAGTGCTAATAACAGCCTGAGTGCCCCGGCTAGGGGGGGGCGAGGCTGGGGACCTGCCCTTGTTTACTCAGCAGTGTGATGCGTACCAGCAATCTTGGGGGGGGGGGGTGGCTGCGCTCCACAGACAGATACCGGCCGGGTGCCATCCGCCACACGCCATCGCTGGGCTCACGGCAACCTGACAACCCACCGGATTCATGGGTGCTGGAGTTCCAGTCCGAATCTCTCTCCTTTGCTTTTTTAAGTTCTTGGACCTGGAACTGCGTGAACCCATTTAAGTTCCTTCCTGACCGGAGCTCAGGTTGCCGAACGCCCCCCCTCCGCCCCCACGAACCGTCCCAGTCAGGACACCCCCCTCCTTCTTGGGTAATAAATTGAAGTTTGTAAAAGCACATGGGCAGAGATGGCAGTGGGACCGTAGCGGGGGGGGGGTTGTGCCCCCGGCGGCCTTCAGCCCCCGTGCAACACAACGTTTGAAAGAGACGCACAGCATCGCATTGTAGAGGTGGTCTGCGTGCGCAGGGTCCAAACAGAGTCCTGGGCTGGGCACCCTTCTGCTCCTCCCTTTCTTCCTGACGTCTGAATATGTGCAGCTGTGAGTGTGGGACATGGAAACACATTCCCAGGCACGCAAACCCCCCACCACCACCACCAAAAACCCCACCCACTTCGACGCTGGAGCCAGGGCCTGCCAGCGATCCAAGTTCAAAGATATTCAACTGAATGTTGGTCAGCAGGCGGTGGCTACTGACCAATTAGAAACAGCTGTGTGGGCTGACCTGTCATGGGGTGCTGAGGGTGGGTAGCTCGGGGTGACCCAGCTGTAAGGGAGCTTCTGGACAGCATGTATGCTGAGATGGTAGAAAGACCCCGTCCCCGAGGCACACGACTGGCTGGCCAGCATTGCTCCTGCATGAAGTGTGACGGCTTCTTTGTTCGCTCGCTCTGTTGTTCCCCTCCTTGTGACCCCC
>JABFEB020000082.1:166775-182134 GCA_019775895.2 Stomatorhinus ivindoensis
TTCTATCTTTTATTTAAAGTTATTTTTTCAATTTTCCTTTTGATGTGCTATCTGTCACTGTTAAAATAAACCTACCACTAAAATGATGCTGTTCTGGGAATTTTCATTTCTTTGTCATTGGACAAACTTACAAAACCAGTGAGGGGTCAAATAATTATTTCCTCCACTGTAAATACAAAAATTAATTCATAATTTACAGCAAAATGGAAATACATGGAGGAGACACTCCACACAGAGAAACAATTAAATCCACATTTGTGGGTTCGATGGTTTGAAACAGTGAAATTTTAAGTTTCCCTGAGATTTGTAAAAACACAAACGTCCTTGGGTGACCCATAATGATGGACCCCCCCACTGAGCTGGATTACCTCTCCCTTCCTCTGATGGGTATCAGTAGCTTATGGGTCTGCCTGGGATTCCTCCTGCAGCACCCCCCTCCCCCAGTCAGACTATGGTCTCCACGTCCCAGCTGAAGTCCCGCGGAGGAATGTAGCAGCAGTAGGACCCATAGAAGTTGCTCTCGCAGCGTGAGAACACTACGATGCTGTCAGACGGCGCCTGAACAGAGGTGGAGCGGGCGGTTTCGTCAAGCATGCTTTCCTGCCTGGGGCACAGCTGGTCCAGGCCATAGGAGCCCGACTTGTCTGAAGTCTCAAGGAAGGTGCTGGAAGGGTAACAGTCCTGTATGTAGCGTAAGACCTCATCTCGCTCTACACCTCGAACCAGTCGGCTGGTCTCGCCCACCGTGATGGTGGACACAGAATCCTCACCAGAACGGGCCTTCAGATCCTCGCAGCACCTGCTATCCACCCGTCTGGGCCGTCCCCGTTTACAGAGCCACCCGTCTCGGAAGGGGGACACCGTGCAACCCTTGGTCACATTGGCGATGAAGATGGCAGCCACTCCCGGCAGGCAGATGGCCGGCCCGATGGCAATGAGCGGGACGTCACCCAGAGTCTCGCCCTTAACTCCCGACACGGTGAACATGAACCCGAATACCAGGAAGATGCTGGCCAGGGCCACGACAATCCCGGTACGCGGGCTGATGTCATCCAACTGCGCCGTCATGCCTTCGACAGTACAGCCTCACTTGCGAGCGCTCAGCCTGTGTAGCTAAAAGAAGAACATGCGGGAAAATTCTGGAAGTGCTTCAGGTATGCCACGCTACAGTGTGCCGCCAGTGATCGCCCTCCTCCTGAGGATTTTGCGCTGTTGGATGGGATGATGAGGGCTGCCGTAAAACAGATCGCTTTTATAGCGGACCTGCCCTCCCAACGTAAACGGACTTGGAAATCCGAGAAGTGCCAAGAGGCAGCTGCGCGCCTTTTGGAGACGCCACGTTACGCACGTTGGCGGCCTGCCTGACTTTTGCTGACTTTCGGTGCCTAGCTTGCACACACCCACACCCCCCCTTATTGATACAGACTTTTGGGCAAATTGTTGGCCAAATTCAGTCCTCCCCAAAGCATTGACATTGGGGGCTTAACAGGCACCTTCAATCAAGACGTTCCATCTAAAGGCATTCAACCGGTTAGTCGCAACTAGCAAGTCTTTCTTGCTAAACAGCGTTCATCCTCCATTGTGAGTTAGAGACAATATCCTAGAGGACAACTAATGAAGACGACCTTGCATGTGTTACCGAACCTGAGCCGCTCATTGTTCCCTCACTGGGTTTGTTTATGTTTTTCACCCACGACTTTGCTCACGTTCCGGTTTTAGCATTTGCTGAAGGAACAGCGTGTGGACTGAGTTTCTCGGGCACAACGCCATCCATCCGAAGCACTTCCGTCTGCTGGGCAGTCCGGGCTACGCCTTACGGCCGATCCAAACCCGCAATAAATATAGAAGGGTGAGTCTCTTGGGTCTACCCCTACCAACGCCTTGCAGTGCCATCTAGGAAAAGGATCTAGTTGTTTAATACAACCATTAGCATCTCTAGCAGAGTCATTGGCGTTAATGTGCAATGATGGATGCCTTCATCCAGGCATCCCCTGGATGACATAGGACAAACTCCCAGCCATATACCTGAATGAAGTACGGGGGCCAGGTTACGAGTGGTGGGGTTCACGGTTATAATGTGCCTGCAGAAGCCGGTTACTAGGCAAGTTTGAGGCAATCCGATTCCTGGAGTAACGTAACACTTCAGGCTGGATGAATAGTCAGCCTTCACATGAGCCTCCCATGGGACTGAACCAATGCACCCACGCAGTCAGCTCTATGTGACTGCTTGCAGTAAATCCTAAAAATGGGGTGGATAAAGGACTATTAATAAGCTGTGATTGCAGTGAAGACACAACTAATTCCTTGCTGATTTTGTCACATTTTATTTTCATCAATGGCAGCATATGGTTCCATCTACAGTACCAGTCAAAAGTTTGGACCAGTCTACTCGTAGAAAGGGTTATTTATACTGTTCCCTAGATTTCAAAATAATTATAAACATCAAAACTATAAAATAATATATATGAGATTTTGCACTGACCAAGAAAGTACTAAACCAAAAAATTAATTTGTTAGGAAGGGGACAAGTCTGTGGGTTGGACTCAGAAGGTTGCTGGTTCAAAGCCCTGTGTTAGCAGAGTGATTCCACCATTGGGCCCTTCAATGAAGGCCTTAACCCCAGTTGCTCCAGGGCCTGGCTGACCCTCCTGTCTCCTCTACACCAGTCCCATGAGGTGGCCTCCTGAGATACTTTTCCTGCTGTCCCGAAGGAGCTCCCACATATACGCTGACCACTCACTGGCCGCTTTTCCTTCATTCTTTGGTCAAACTCCTCCAAAACCATCTCTGCTGTTTTTGGGTTAGGTGGCCTGGTCATGTGACGCTCCAATATCACTTTTTGGTAGCTTGACATGTCCAAACTTTTGACTGGACCGACAAGCATTTCTTCTTCTGTTTTTTGACTGGAATGATGACTCTTACCCCACTCTGTGTTTTGGGAGTTTGCATGTTCCTCCCACGTTCTTCAGTTTCCTTTTGCAGGTGGAAGACAAGCAAGCTAACCAGCATCTCTAAGTTGCCTAATGAGCATGCCTTTGTGGACATGTGACCTGCGATAGCTCGCCATCCCATCATGGGCGTGGCCCAGCCATGTGCCCTATGCTACCCAGAATGACCCTGACCAAGGTAAGCGATTGGAAGATGGAAGACCGCATGAGTTTTTTTAACCCCTTAAATGTCATAATTAGCAAATCTATGTTTGTGCAGTTTGAGTTTTGCTTAAGCGATAGGCAGTGCTACAATTGTGACTGTCACCCCTGATGGCTCACCGGTCGCCCAGCAGCCTGACTTCTGGAGGCTCGGTATTTGCTGTAGAAGGTGCCGTTGTGATCTGTGGTGCTGCGATGCACAGTCTGAAGGCATCATTCATGAGCCAGGTCACTGAGCAGAACGGAGGCTATTTTGGGACAGCCTCTGTCATCCTCCAAACTTGTAACTGCTGTTGTTGGAGTTTCCCTCAATGTGAGCCCCGTTTCCTGTGCCGGTGGCTTTGTGGCATCGGGTTGCATGTTCCAGACGGTAAGATCCTCAGCTTGAGGTCCAAGAGCTGTAGTTGGGTTTCAGGGCACGGCGGCAGGGCGCAGAGACCGCCACAGGCTCTACGTAGTTTGGGGACCTTGGGGGATGGCAGTGCCAACGGAAGTGACCATAAACAGGATATAAATGATAAGAAATGTGGTGCAGAGATGAAGAGTCCTACACATTCCATGAGTTCCTTCTTTGTGCAGGTGTGGTTGCCGATGACATTAAGGAGGGCCACTATTCATAAATGGTGTATATATCCAGACATCCATCTTCTGGTCGCTTGTCCAGGCCAGGGTCACAGAGTAAATACCTTGGTGGTGTTGCGTGGCTGATTGGTTTATGCCTCTGTTCCTGTCATCAGAACGTTGCCGGTTTGACCCCCCGTCCTTGGCTGAATAGTCACGTCCTGTAAATGCTCCAGGGATGCTGGGTACATCAATGACCCTGTACTTGGACCCCAAGCCTCTCCCTCAGATACATACAGTACCAGTCAAATTATGGACATACCTATGCATGCAAAGGTTTATTTCTACTATTTCCTACATTTTAGAATAATTATAGACATTAAAACTATAAAGTGACATATATGGAATTTTGCACTGACCAAAAAAATATATATTTTTAATTAAAATGGTGGGGGGGGTATCTCTTCAGGATTCATATTGTTGCTGGTTCAAGTCCTGTAGTTGACAGAGTGATGCCAAGCAAGGCTCAGCAAGGCACTTAACCCCGATTGGTCCAGGGGCTTGACTGTTCCTACTGTCTCCTCTATGCCAGTTTCATAAGGGGGCCGGCCTTCTGGAATGGCTTTCCAGCTGCCGTGAAGGAGGTCCCTCATAAACCACGTTCCAAATTATTATGCGAATTGTGTTTAAGTGTCAAAAAGATTAAATATTTTGTTTTTCAGTTAAACTAATGGATGATTTTGTGTCTCAGGGCTCACTGAAATCAATCTCGGATGCCTGTGATAATTAGTTTGCCAGGTGAGCCCAATTCAAGTAAAAACTACTGAAGAAGTACTTTCCACATTATTAAGCAGACTTTCATTTCCAAGCAATATTGGAAAGAAAAAGGATCTCGCTACTGCCGAAAAGTGTGACATAGTTGAACGCTTTGGACAAGGTATAAAAAGTTTCATGGAAACTTAAGCGTGATCATCGTACTGCTAAGAGATTTGTGGCTGAGTCAGAGCACGCAGGGGTTTGTGCAGATAAAGCGACAACGAGGAAGGTTTCTGCCCGACAAATACATCAGATTAAGAGAGCAGCTGCTAAAATGCCATTACAAAGCAGCAAACAGGTATTTGAAGCTGCTGGTGCCTCTGGAGTCCCATGAATGTCAAGGCAGTGGATCCTCCACAGTGTTGGGCATTTCAGGTCCAGAAGCTACAAATCCAGACCAAGATTTTGTTTCTACCAACTAGTTGAGCATAACAAGTCACATTCATTGGGCTGGAATCATGGGGAGAGAGCCGGTCGACCCCTTTAGGGTCCCTGAAGGTGTGAAGATGACCTCTGACTGACCACTTTCTTCCGTGGTACAAAAAGAAGAACCGTGCTTTCCCTAACAAAATTATCTTCATGCATGACAATGTCATCTCATGCTGCAAGGAATACTTCCGCATCATTGGCTGCTATGGGTATAAAATGAGAGAAACTCCTGGTGTGGCCCCCATCCTCCCCTGACCTCAATCCTACTGAGAACCTTTGGAGTATCCTTAAGCAAAAGATCTATGGAGGGGCGGGGGAGGCAGGTCATATCCAAACAGCAGCTCTGAGAGGCTATTCTGACAGCCTGCAAAGAAATGAAAGCTGAAACTCTCTAAAAACTCACAAGTTCAATGGATGCAAGAATTGTGAAGCTGCTATCAAATAAGGGGTCCTATGTTAAAATGTAACTTAACCTGTTAAAATGTTTTTGATTGAAATAACTTTTGATTTCAGTAAATGTGACCTCCTAATTCTGCAGATTCAACAAATGACCATGTTTTGAAACTCTGTCGTGCATAATAATTTGGAACAGTGCATTTTCAGTTTTTTTTTTTTTTTGGAAAAATATACTGTTATCATTGGGAGGTTTGTTCAGTAACATTTGAATTATACTCTAATGCCTGATGACTCGAAAATCATGCTGACTGTCACTTGCGTTGACAATTTAGGAAAATCGGAGAAAAACATCATTTGCATTATAATTTGGAACGTGGTGTAAGCCTGTATGCTGAGCACTCATTGGCTGCTTTTCATTCACTCTCTGCTCAAATTTCTCCAAAACCCTCTTGACTGTGTTTCAGTCAGGTGACCAGGTCATGTGATGTGACACTATCACTCTCCTTTGTAAGCGGCTTTCTGTGTTCAAACCTTTGACCGGCACCGTATATATTTGTGTGTCTGCCATAAACAGGAGAAATATGAGATATGTAAAACACTTTGCAATGTACCTGTGAAAATTGCAAATAAAGGATCATTTCACTTTTGCATTTGATCTAACCCTTCCTGCGTGTGTCTTGCAAACAGATGATCTTGTCAGGATCCCACATGATTTGGTCAGACTCGCACAGGAATTCACACCACAAGCCCTGCTAAGGGCGACAGAGCTAATAATGCAAAACACCAAGTGATCCTGACTCTCTCTAATCTACCGCTGTGTTTTAAATAAAAGCCAGTTGCTGATGTGTAGTAATTAATGGTGCAGGAAAGTTAGACACTTCAGAAGGACATTCCAACAGTTCAGACTGATGTATGTCATATCACATATACGCAATTAATAGTAAGGTATTTAATCTTCATTCACTATTTTTAAATTTGTCTTCTGGCCTCAGAGCTTCTAGGAAAAAAAACTAGGATAGGTGTGATCCTTCTTCAGAGTGAACAGAATGATCATCAACCAGCACTAACAGCAAGATTATCTGTGATTAATAGGGTAATGATCCAGTGATAACACAGTGATCATCTAAAAACAGGAATATGATTATCCAGCATCAGCAGCATGATCATCCAGGAACAGCAGTGTGAATATTCAAGATAAGCAGTGTGATCATCCGGGAACAGAAGCATGATCATCTGGGAACAGCAGTGTGATCATCCAGGTACAGAAGCGTGATCATCCGGGAACAGCAGTGTGATCATCCAGGCACAGAAGCGCGATTATCTAGGAACAGCAGCGTGAATATTCAAGATAAGCAGTGTGATCATCTAGGTACAGCATCATGATCATCCGGGAACAGCAGTGTGAATATTCAAGATAAGCAGTGTGATCATCTAGGCACAGCATCATGATCATCCAGGAACAGCAACATAATCATCCGGGAACAGCAGTGTGAATATTCAAGATAAGCAGTGTGATCATCCGGGAACAGAAGCATGATCATCTGGGAACAGCAGTGTGATCATTCAAGAACAGCAGCATGATCATCTAGCAGAAGTGCGATTATCTACTTCCTTTAAGAGTTGCTTGTCTGTGGTAACCCCAGAGGAGGTGAACCCTTTTCTGAACATAGTGCCGAAGAATAAATTAACTATTATTTAACTCTTTTAGCTTGACTTTCATGACTCTATTAAAATAAGGTGAATTATACCCCAAATATTTTCCAAAATGGTTTGAGGAACAACACTCTGGATGCAAATTTATCTAACAAACCCCAGAAAAAGAACGACTGAATGAATGAACAGTTGTTGTGGATTTGCTAGCCCTCTCAGGAGTGCAGTCTGGCACAGATGTGTCACTGATTTTCTGATTATGATGTCCATCAAAGAGTCATCCAGTCAGGGTCAAAGTCAACAATAAACATGGCAGCAAATGATATTGGCAGCAAATGTAATGACATAATCACGCAGTTGTGAAAGCTTAAGACTCAGGGGGACACTTTTTTAAAACAGCCCACTTGATCTTACCAAACATCTGGCCAAAGCAGCTTCGTACCATGTATCCTTAGCTAATAAATATCTTACAGTGTTGTGCCATACTTGCCTCATATACACTTCCAGCTCTTTAATACGATTTCCATGTGCTCAGATGGTTTCCGACACCTTATCTGAATGAAAATCCGTAATCTACACCGTAACATTGCTGTCCCGTTTGCATCACTTCGTTTAGCCTTGAATTTACCAGGGCAGTTGTAGTGTTTGACAAGTGGAAGGGGGGTCTATCTCGTTTTCTGACCCCCTGATGGGTGAAGCTATTGTAACACCCAGATGATTTTAAAAGCAGTGCGCCCCGCAGCAATTTCGAGTCACTCTTACTAAAGGAAAATTAAGTGACAACAATTAAAAAATTGGAACATTCGGATTTAAGTTCTTATATTACTTACCGCCTCTTAAAATAAGGTAAAGAGGTGTTTTGATGTATGGTGAAACCTTAGTTTCACTGGTCAACTTCACACACCTGCTCTGAACTGATGACAGGGACTGGATGAGATTGTGTACGCTGACATTTCCCTTTCTGTGCTGACATAACTAGATATGTTTCTGTTATGAACAGAGCAGATGACAGCTAGAGCTACTGCTATCTATATTACCCACGGATGCATCAGCATTTCAATACAGACAAATTACTCAACATGTTACGTCTTATTTTCTGGGTCATAATTTTAAAAAGGAACTGTTTTTGATAACAAAATGCAAAAATCGTTTCCCGTATCATAAAGCCCAACTTATTTTGATCTATTTTGGTTATATATAAATGATTTTATGATATTCACCTTATGTTTGTAAAAAAAAAAAAAAAACATGAATCGATGATTTATTTGGAAAAATGTATGCAATTCAACAGATTCGAGGTTTGTTTTGCACACCTCGGCTGGTCAAAGAGACGGCTGTTATTGCCCTCCTGCCCAACCGAAGTCGCGCTCCGGAAAACATGACTTCAGTAACACAGGAAGTAAGCGCTGTAATCACCGGAAGTTATTCTGAGGCAGTGACACCGGAAGTAAGCAGTATAATCACCGGAAGTTATTCTGAGTCGGGTAACCGGAAGTAAATCAGTGACAGTGACCTCAATAGGTTGCGGGCTTCAGCTAATGCTGTCCTCCCTATTAACTGTGTTATCTAATAAGTGAAACTGTTTTGCGAATTTGCACGTCTACAGCATGTCGGGTTATACGCCGGACGAAAAGCTTCGTTTGGACCAGCTGACGAAACTAAGAAGGCAATGGTTGAAAGACCAGGAGCTCAGTCACCGCGAGCCTGTCATTGAGCCCAAACCGCTCGGACCCGTGGCAAAATTCTGGTCCCGCTTTTTGGAGCCGCAAAGTCTGTGGAGGCTCTACGTGAGTTTACTGGTGTAAATGCGTACGCGTGTTCCGTTCTCCCAGTTGACATGGCCGTGAAAATCGGTTGCCGACAGTGGTAGGTGGAGTAAATAGTGACTGGTCAACAAATTAGCGGTCTTTACTGTGACAGCTGCTGTGTGCAATCATTTGTTACAGCAGCAAGGTGTAAAAGTTTACACCTTGGGATGAACGTGCAGTATGCTTGAAAATAATATTGCTTGTCCACCTGACCGTAAAATAACACCTATCAGGATGCACTTGTCATAATACGTCGAGGACAATAAGTCACACTTCCTTTTGTTTACCTGGTTGTTTTTTATTGTTATTTTCAGACGTTCAAAGTGTATAATGCAGGAATCTTCACTTTCACACGGCTGCTGATCCCGGCTTGGATCGTGCACTATTATGTCAAGTATCACGTAGCGGTAAGTTTCCACATGACCGGTTGCTATCACTTCTTTGAACGTAGTAGTAAATAAAAGAGTGTAAAAGAATGAGCAGTGCTGTGTAATGCGCGCTGCGCTTGGCGAAAAGTTAGTTTATTCTAGGTTTTGTGAGTGTGTGTGTAAATAATTATGCAAATATATGTTAAAATAACCTGTTGATGGGGCTTTGAGTCTGCTACAGCAGCAAATGTTTAGTCCCTTTGCACAAAACCTTTAGAATATGGATTCTTTCACATACAACTTACAGTAGTTATGTCTTTGGTTGTAGAAAAGACCCTACGGTATTGTTGAGTTGAAGCCAAGGCTGTTTCCTGTAAGTATTTTCCTTCTAATCTGCTGTATTTAATTTTGTAATGCCGTGGTGCCGATTATGTTAGCTGTAAATGTAAGGTTTTCCTGGCCATCTTTTGTGGTAAATCCTTGCAATGGCATGAGTGGTGCCAAGTCTGACTGCTGGTTTTGGATTCCTCACAGGGAGACACTGTTCTGGAAACAGGGGAGGTTATTCCAGATCTTCCTGAGACTGTGAGTCACGGGCACCATTAAACACGAAGATGGACAGCAAGGAACTCTGACGCCAACGTCCTCCTCTTTCTTTGTCACATGTATATATTTATCATTAAAAATGATCTCCTCAATGCACTCGGCTGTTTTCTGATCCCCCCCCATTCACCTCATGCAGATTTTTTTCCAGCCTAAGTTATCTGGGGGGTACATTTTCAAACCTCTTGCAGTGTCTTAATGTGAAATTTATTAACTGAGCTTAAAAGATATATGTCTTACAGACCTGTATAGTCCTGTTTCATTTCACCCTGTGTTACTGTCCTTGTGCCAGCTCTTCTCTCTGCTTCATATTCTGATGAGAAGTTGGCTTCTCATTTTAATCCTGTCAGCAGACACTCCCAAACAAACTACCAGACTTCACAGTAGATAGTCTCTCAATGCAGTGTCCTCGTACATCGAGATTGTTTGTGTAATAGTAAAAAAAAAGAGTCTGCAGTGTTTAAACAATTATAGGAAAGTAAATGACAGTTTTAAATGCTTTTAAAATGTATTGAAAACTGGGTGTGCGTCCCACACCCAATTCAGTTCCCGGGGAATCCTGGCACGAGGAGAGGCATTCCAAGAACAACAGTACAAACCTCGGAGAACACACCTGTCTCGACTGCAGTGTGCAGATACCATCTGCAATAGTGCGAAAACAAACATGACCTAATTGTGGAACTGTTTGCCATCCTTACCTCAAGACCACTAATATGTTTTATTACATATGAATATTAAGTCTGAATTGCAACAGATGTTTTATAAGCAATTGTTTTGCCTAACTAGCGTGCTGCTGTATTGTGTTATGCTAGTAATACGTTTTCTCGATGCTCGTTTAATCTGGACATATCACTTGCGCAGTGGACATGGGATGAGTGCAATAGCCCTGAAGTACAAAACAAGACATTAACAAAGCGCAAAAAAAGATTTAGGAAGCAAAAACATTAATAAAACAATTGTTTTCTCAACTTCGGGTTTTGTCGAAGTTTCGATCGTGATAGCCTACTTATTTTTTGCGCTCTTGTATTTCTGATTCCTTGATTTTTTCGTATTTTTGCACTTATGGGCCACCATAGCTAGGAGATGTAACAATCAATTTTTGATTTCTATCAGAGGCGTGTGCTTTCTGGCTATGAATGAACCATCTGTGGAATGTCTACTTGAAGCCTTCAATGAAATGTCCTAGATAGCGACATCTGTTTTGTTCCCTAGAGTACAGTCTTCTCTAGGTACTTATCTCTCCAAAATTATGCACAATGTGACAGACTACTTAATTCAAAACCCCGACTGTGAGTTTGTTGACACCTGGATGCCCTGAGGTTAATGCCGGGATTTGCGGGCGTGTCCGTCTCTTATGTCAGTTGCTTATAGGACACAGTTAAAAGAGAGAGGCATGTTGTACAATTTAAAATTTTTAAAACAACGTGTCTTTGCATCACGTGATAGTAGTCTAACAGTTTTTTTAAATAGGTCCTTTTTGCACTTAGGTTACATTTCTGCTTCTCACGATACTTTAATGCACATTTTCAAATACATCTGACGGTGGTATGAGTTCAATATTGATTTACCCAAACTAGATTAAGTGCATCGCTCCCAGGTAAAAATAAAAGCGGTATGACCTGTGGAACTTGAACGTAACCTGCGAGTCCCGAGTCCAAGCATTGTATATTATAATATAAGCGGGTCAAGTTCGTGGAGGGAAATGTAAGTAGCTTTCAAAGGCGATGCATTGCTGGCCTTTGTACGTAGGCATGACGCAGACAGTCACTTTAGAAATGAGTCTGAAAGTTGAACGATAATTCCGGAAGTAATTCCTGCAACATAGAGCGATCCTGGCGGGTTCATGCGACACTTTTCCCAGTGACCATGGCGGCTGTTATGCGTGTTAAGGTAAAGAGCTGCACTGGAACTACAGGGTTTTCCCATCTTTTAATTCACTCCCCTTTAGCGGGTCCGGTTAGGGTAGCCGATGATGGTCCACTGCAACCACATGGTGCCTGCCTGTGAAGTTAAATGATTAACTTCCGCATTTTACAAAACCGATAAGGTGGTACAGCCTCGTGGAATGCAGCACTACGGCGAGTTTAACGCGGCAGCGGCATTTTTTGCCGTCAGGGCTGCCAACTTTGGCCAACTGGCTAGTGATATTTTCGATTCGAGACAAGTCTGCACACTCATTTATATATAAACATATAACATGGGGTTTGCAAACTGCCCCAACTTTTATGGTTTTATCGTTGCTTTGGGGTCTGAAAGCGTGAGTCTCACGCTAGATGCGTGAGATCTGTCAGCCCTGCACCTTGTTGTCGATGCGACACTCGGCATCCCTCCCTTTGAACCGGCGACCTTCAGATCACTAAGTCCTATCCCGCAGACACGCTGCCTCGGGTTCCCGGCACTTCTCCCGGATATTTCTCGTGTTTTCTTAAAATAACGATTATGGTTTGTTCTCCGTTACATTGGTCCTCTGGGTTTCAGTCCCTTGTTATGCTTGTTGCCCGACATGTCGTGCCTCATACTGGGTTTATGCAGTGCCGTTATAAACGCCACATTACCACAAACCAGTATGTACGTGTGTAATAAACATTAGTACATTAGTGTATTTGCGTCCCATACCCTTGAGCTGTCACTGATTGCGTGATTCTGGCTCAGTGTATAGCCCTTGGATTGAGCCCAGTCCCTCCCTCCTCCCTCTGTTATATTTACATTTTTTTAAACATACACATCCTTTGATTTTCACCTAGCATTCTGTTTTCCAGCTGTCATTTCACACATATTGTCAAGATAACTATTTGCCTTTGGGAAATAACTCCCAAAAGCATCGAGTGAGTAACATGGATTTGCGTGTTTTTGCATTCATTTAACGGTCATGGTTCAGTCGCATAAAAGTTCAGGACTTGGGGGTCAGTGAGCGCGGCAGGGAGAGTGATGATTGTGAGCTGACTTTTCCCACTGTGTCCAGATCGGCATCATCGGAGGGTCTGGCCTTGACGACCCGGACATCCTGGAAGGACGGACTGAGAAGCATGTGGACACGCCTTTCGGGAAGGTTGGTTCCAGTGGAACTTGAGGCAGACGGTGTTTATTCGTGGGTGTTTGCAGTGATGTTAGAGTGCAGATATGATTCATCGTTACAGGATATATCCTGTCTTGTAGAAGCAGATTGCTGCGGCCTCCATCTTGGATGGGTGGAATGGAGGCAGATTCGGTGCCGGTATTGAGTCATCGGCGTAATTTGGGGAAAGGGAGTAATCCTGAGGTGGCGAATAGCCAATAGCGAAGCAGAAAAATGCTTCTAAAGCCACCAGCCAGACAAAGAGCCCCCAACATATCCGTGTTGTAATCTGGCCTGTATTTTACTCTGTTGTTCTGCTCTGTGTAATACAAGGCAGCGATTTTACCGACAAAACCGTCTGGTGGATATTTTTAATAAGGTACCAGCCCATGAAGTTTTGGAATTTTTATCAAACATTAATTTAAAGAATCTTTGGTAAATTCTGTTTTCGTTTATCTTTTTCCTGTTTAAAGTTTCTTGTCGAATTATTTATTTTTTAATTTTTTAATTTAACCCTTTTGCCGTGATATAGCCATTGTTGCTGATTGGCATTAAACTTAAGCACACACACCACCAGCCAGACTGACCTGTTCACACCCAGGTGGAGGTTTGTGTCTGGATGCATCCGGTGGTGACTCTGGCCGTAGGACAAGGTGCTGAGGGACAACACTGCAGATATATTGTATACATCTCATGAATGTTTTTTTTTTTTTCCCCGCTTGTCTCAGCCTTCAGATGTTCTCATACTGGGGAAGATTCAAAACGTCGAATGTGTACTGCTGGCAAGGTAATGAATGATGGAATGTGTCTTGCTCTCTGGCGATGAGCTGTTGAGGATGATATCTGTTTTCTAAGTAACAGTGCCCTCTTGTGGCAGTGAGGCTTCATTCATCTGATTAACCGTACCGGGGTGTAGGTGAATGGAATAGTGTCTGGTGTATTTTGTGTGCTGCTGGAATAAACGTTTCTAGGAAGTTTTTCTCCCCTCGCTGACCTATCCCCCTGCCCCCCACCAACTTTAAAGGCATGGCAGGCAGCACACGATAATGCCTTCCAACGTGAACTACAGAGCCAACATCTGGGCACTGAAAGAGGAGGGCTGCACTCATCTCTTGGTCACCACCGCCTGTGGCTCTCTCCAGGAGGAGATCCAGCCTGGTGACATCGTCTTGATCGACCAGTTTATCGACAGGTATGCAGGGAGCGGCTCTTACGTCACCTTCTCTTCAGTTGTTTTTTGATTTTTTTTAATCGCTCGTTTGCCTGCCGCTTCACAGCGTAACCCTTGGGCCATGTTGTCATGGCGTTTTGTTTTCTTTTGATTGCGTTGACAGCGACAGCAGAGCATTTATTTGCCTGCCCCAAAACTTTTAGTCTCCTGAAATCTGGGGTTCTGCGTGACACTTAAATTGCTGCCCAGTTGTCCTGGCGATCCGTCGCCGCGATTCAACTGGCGCCGTGTGCATACGTCTGCTTTCCGCATAGTCAGAAACAGTTTCTGCCAAAAGCATTTTTGCAGTTGCTATAGAAATTTATTTCCAACAGTTATTTAAATACCAATCTTCATAGGGATACTGAAGACTTGATTTTAGTTCTTCCCTAGTTAATAAAACATATTTGTGACTCTCTAATTTGTGACTGAGTTAGTTGTGACTCTCGTTTGATCCAGTGATGCCATATAAGGAAGACTTTAGCAGTTTTAACTTAAAAATAAGGCCACTGAACCTGTTTGACCTGTGGGAATTAATAAAGGAACTGAAGTTTGATGTTACACAACACAAGGTGGCAAACTGTACCTTTCAGGCTGACTAACATTCTTGGCAGCGTAGAAGATTCTACAGGGACGATCCGGGCAAGCGGCATTGTTGCGTTAATAACAGCCAATCGCACGTTCGGGGGGGGGGGGGGGCTGTTACTGCATTGTGTGTTTGAACTTGACTTTGAAGTGATCACCAGTGACCATAATCATCCAAGGGTTCCTAGGATCTGCAGTCTGGGAAGCTGGATTTCAGTGTGACATCAGCATGCCTTTCCGTCTTTAAGTCATTCCAGTTTTTAAAAATAGTACATCCCGGCTGCTGTGCCTCGCTATCTGACGCTAGCCTGCACTTTTCCCCATTTAAATACTTTTTTAATCCCCTCATCCTCATCATCTTCCCTGACTTTCCTTGCTTTTTTGTCTTACACTACCCCAGTTGTGTATATTTTGGCCTCCAGTGTTCATTTGGGATATTTTTTCCCCAGTAGATTTATGTCCCTCCTTATTGTTTTATAGACGGTCGCTTGCTTTTTTATTAGAGATCGTCTTATTCTGTGTTTATTTGTTCAGCCCCAATCCTACTTCCTCTCTCTCTATTCCTGCCATGGAAATGCTGTTTTGATTTACATTTTGTTTACGTCACACTTGCTCCGTAAAGAGGAAACGAGACTACCATTCTTCCAGATTTCGATTTGGGGGGGGGGGGGGGGGGGGGGGGGGGGGGGGGGGGGGGGGGGGGGGGGGGGGGGGGGGGGGGGGGGGGGG
>JABFEB020000082.1:186652-207664 GCA_019775895.2 Stomatorhinus ivindoensis
GAAATGACATGCAAAACTCAAAAAAACCACACCTACACCAAAACCATAAATATTGTGTCCAAACACTGCTGTTTTGGAATACTGTTCAGCTAAAGTAACGATTTATTTATCTTTAATTACCAATAATAATGTCTGGACCTTAGTTTGCTCATTTTGAGGTCATCAGTACATAATTTGCACTGTGAATATGTGTAGGATCCTCGTAAAATAGCCCTACAAGTCCCAATCAATCCTTAGAAATAAAATTACTGAAACTTGACCTAAAACTAAAATACATAACTTTCAAAATGACGTTTGAAAATGATATACAAATAAAATGCACCTCATCGGTTAGCTGGTTTTTAACTACAGTAAAAGCTGGCGAGACGTGCCCCCCTCCCTGAAAGACCCAGTCGTATCTCACTGTACTTGACCCCTGGGTGCCCCTCCTTCCCCCCGCTTTCGAAGCGCCCACACCACCCTTCCGTCACATTCTTCCTTCTGTCCTTCCTTCCGTCCCCCGGCTGCCTGGGGGTGGCAGCTGCCATTGGAAGTTGAGTCACTGTGATTCACCTTCCAGGCCACCGGGTCAGCCCTCCCCAGCCGCGGAGCTCTTCTGTATCCCATTCATAGCCTGCTGTGGGTTAAACACGTTTTACTAAACCTGTGCGCTCAGCGGGCGAGGCCTCTATGCCTGTGATCAGAAGGCCGGCAGTTCAAATCCCAGGGTCAATGGAGTGATGTCACCGTTGGGCCCCTGAGCAAGGCCCTTAACCCCAAATTGCTCCAGGGAAAGTAAAATGTAAAAATGTACTGAATAAATCACCCTCACCATATACATATGGTTGTTCTTTAGATGGTTTTGTTTCCTTGCATGTGTGTTGGCCAGCACACGTTGTACATTAGGTGAAAACATCATCACTGTTCACATTTTACTTAATTAGCAGCTGTTTTCATCCAAAGCGTCATCCGTTTTCCTTTTATTTTAAGAATGTAAGGTCAGACAGTCTCTGGAGGGCTTTGCTCAATGGTGAAATCACTCTGCCGATCAGGGGATCTGAACCAGCAACCTTCTGATCACAGTCACGTTGTCCGAACCCGCAAAGCCGTATGATCTGTCGGGTCTGGTGATCCAGTTTGTGCAAAGCCACACGAACTGAAAGTGAAAGTGACTGGTATGGCTGACAAACCAGTACTGCTCAGCGCGTCACTGAAACTATGCGGCCCGTCCTGCACCGGACTCTGCCCCTTGGCTTTCTTTACGGATGTGTGCCGTCCTGCAGGTTCAGATGCTGTCCCTCTGCCATTCATGTTCGCCTGCAGCCCCGTGCCCTCTCACTGGGGGGCGCCGTGGGGAGACAGTGGACATTTGTGCCAATTTTTCATTGGAGGGACTGGCATCTGCTGTAATTGGGAAGTTTAACAACTTTGGCAACAACAACACCCCCCCCCCCCTTTTTAAATTCACCCCTCCCACCAGATACACCATTACGAGCCTTTTAAAAAATTCTCACCAAAATCTATTCACTGCACATTCATCTAGATTGTTTCATTGTCCATTTGCAAAACTGTATTTTAACTACATTTTTAACTGTTCCTCTGTTTTATGTCTCTGAATTTCACGTTTAACATATTTATGTTCCGTTTATTACCGTTGTCTTGCACTATGACCGACAGGATTGAAGTTTCATCTTGGTATATGAGCCATGGATCATATAGCTGAAGATAATTCAGGCACTTTCACTTCGACTCGCCATGTGACTCAATGTGTAACAGGTGTGTGTGGACAACGTGCTGAAGACCATGAAGGAGAACTCCAGCAAAGCCAGCAGCATGCTGCTCTCTGCCATTCCCCTCATATCTATGATGGATTGGTCCGGGATTATCGACTGCAAGCGGGTAAGTGCCCGCGGTCAGTAACCCTCTGCTGGAGAGGGAAGTACTTTAACTCACTTCATATTTCTCCATTATTCCTATAATTAACATGGTTTGCTGTGTCAGAAGGTAATGAACTTGTTTTTTTTTTGTTTATAATGCTCATTATTTGGGAGAAAGAGTATAAGCTTACAATTATAGCTTAATTATTTTATGTTGAAGTTTAACGAGCAATCCCAGGTCATGTTTATCACTGCTTTGACGTAACAGATTTTTACCACTGTATCATCATTATTCTGTTTTTATTTGGGGTAAATTACTCCGGCGTACGTTGGAAAAAACCTGACTGTCTGAAATTCCATAGTTAATCAGCACCGGTCTAATATCCCTCTTCTGCAATTATCAGATTAAGGAATCCAGACATATTTCTTTACGTCAACATGGCCTGATTTCCAAACCGGCACTTGCCAGTTTCATAGCAGATTAACCTCCCTTAATGCGCTGAGTCTTTAGTAACGCGCAACCACCGTGAACTCCAAACGCAGCAGACAGGTAGTTCATAGATAGTAAGTTAATACTTTGCCCACACGGATACAATAAATGCCTGCTCGCGCCAGACAGATAACACATGCCCCAGAAGTTATTCGGTATCGTTTAAAGTTGGGATTAAGCTATGACGTGTTACAGTTGTCACGTAAGAATCACATTTAAAGGGCACAGTGTTATTTCACTACTTAGTGCGTTTACGCTGTTATTATTGTTGTTTGATGACGGGTTTTTATTTCAGTCCACAGCTCAAGCTTCCATAATGCTTCCGAAGCAATAAGGACGATGCGCCGTCACGTGGCATGCAGACCCCGACCATGGCCGCGCGCCGCTTGGCCGATTAGAAGAAGTATTGCCGTTTTGTCTGCACGTCTGTCTGCTCGTTTCTTTCCGCTCAGATCAATTGGGTTTTTATTTTTAACTATAGTATTCATTAGAAATGTTACGGAGCCCCTGAAGGGATCTTTGCAAAATTTTGCAAAAGGGAAAGCACGTCGTGGGTGCGAGATTTTTGGCACGGATACCCTCAGGGGCTCCGTAAAATGTAGTATTGAAGATGCTGCCTTGATTTTTTTATATACATAAACACGTTATTGCTCAAATGCTGCATGGTAACCTCTGTACGGTTATCCTGGCACTAACATAGAGGGAACGGTTTAAACGCGTATTAGCTACAATGAGCCGTTTACCCCGTGCTGCTGATTTAATACAAGGAACAAAGTCGGAGAAACGGCTCTTCGTTTTTGTGTTTTTGCCAGGTTTTGATTGACGTCTCGCAATTCCAGTTTTACAGTACATACTTCCGTGGCACTCCCTTAGAACTGAGCATCTGACTTGAATGTGCATTAATAACAAACGCTTTGTACGGCGACTAATTATAACGAATAAAATTCACTTTGCATAATTTTGTATTTCTTTGAATACTACCATTTGATCCCCAATGTATGGTCCTGTTCATAAAAATGAGTATCCTGAACTAATGACTAAAAAAAGGTAGTTGTCAGGTTTGTCATTGTGCATCTCGGCTGTCATTCTGGCGATAAATTATACAGCCTTACTTGTGACTGAAATAAGGCTTGCATGCTATGAACCACGGATGAAGGCAAACCGCGGTATATTATTTCTCAGCTAACCACTCTGATTACCCCTTCTAGAGATCATTGTAGTGGTTCTTTAGTCTTAAACCCAAACTTATTTTGAAACTGAAAATCATTCAACATGCAAATGTCGTTTTTATCCCGATAACGCATATTTATTTAGGGTATTACTCGTTTCGTTGTGAGAAATCCTGGTCAATAACCGGAAGATGACATTTTTCTCCTTTTGGTGGCACAGGCTGCGTTTTACGCGGCGCTTCCCGGAGCAGCCTGAGCAGCGTGACCCGCCGGAGGGAATGGGCGCCGCCCGTTCGTTCGTGAAGTCACAAAACAAAACGAAGGGCATGCCGCCTCTCCAGATAATTAATGACATAAACATGTAAAGGAGATTGTAAACGGCAGTTCGGATACGGGAGAGAGTGTATCACTATGTATATTTATGTACCTATATACCTCGCTTGTTAAAGTTCACTTGTTTGCATCTTGTTTGCAGTGTGTCTCTTTGCTCATAATTGAACCTGTCACTGTGGGTTTGTCTCTGTGCACTTTATATCTATCTATATATCTATCTATCTATCTATCTATCTAATCTCCATTACCTTCCCGAGGGATTAATAAAGTACCATCTAATCTAATCTCTCTTAAAACGAACAATAATTGAGCCATGTACGGTTACTTTCTTTTGACATGGATATACACTTAGCAAATGTAAGAATCTGATTTTTAGTAATACTGTGAAATTCACTTAAATGCATTTTCCATAATGGCGATATTCAGCAGAATTAGAGCCCCTTTCATTAAACAGGCACTAATGCAAATGATTAATTCGGCTAATTATTTGTAATATAGCCTACTTAGAGCTCCTGCAGCTCAGCAAAGCACTGCGCTAGCTATACATATGTAAAAATCTGGGTTCGAAATCCTAGGAAAAACACATAAAACTGTAACTCTTCCCTGCACTCTAAATCACTTTGGATAAAAGTGTTTGAAAAATGCAATGAAGTCATCTTATAATTTTATAACGAATTTGAGATGTTATCGGCTTTATTTATAAAGTTTCATTATACTAATATAGTCTATACATAAAATTTTCAATCTTTCGTGGAACTCGGAATTATTTGTTTATCCGTTTAAAAATCCGCCAGTTGCCAATACAATGTCCACCGATAGACTTGATTAATCAAACGCACTTTTCAGGTTATCAAAGCTTTACATTACATTTACCATCAGTAATCTAGAGATTTTCAACCTTAATCAGAACCATATATAAAGTAATTACTAAGTTATATACTACTGCATTTGGCTCGGTTAGGCTATTAGGCTAACTATCATATCATACCACAAGGAAAAGCGGTGGAAAAAATACAGTTGTTATTAGGCCTATATTATTGTCACGGATGTACAATAATTGTCCGGAATATTACTGACTAATCAAATTAACCGAAGTATAACGGTTCTGTGACGTAGCCTATTGAAAATTAATAACCACTTCGTACTTTATTCCCACATTTTCAAATTAGGTTCATCAAACCTCATGCACGCTACCACGTCGTCTGTACAATCGTACGTATATCCTACCGATACCTGGAATACATCAAGCATAGTTCTGAATACCTAGCCCATCGGCCATAGTGCGATCAATTTATAAAAAAATACTTTATAATGTATTTACCGATAGACATTCACATCAACTAAACTGATGCTTTAACTCAGCATGAGATCCAAATCAATACAGGAGCAAAGTGTAAAAACACAATTAAACGCATTACGTAACCAGGCTGCATTTTTAGCTTCTATTAATCGCTCAGTTTATGACTTCATAAATACAATATACAAGGCTGTCATAAAGTCTTTATACGAGTGGCTGTTTCCCTTCGTGTTGTACCAAACTTCCGCGACACATAAACTTTTGTGATAAATTTTATAGTACAAAGTACTACATTGGTTTATTAAATATGAGTCATAATAGATGTTGAATCACTCTACAAATGTTTACAATTTTAATTAAAGAACTGAACCGTTAATGTATTTCTAAAATTATATGCATTCAATACATGAATAAATAAAAAAACACAAGAAAAAGTAATGCTGTCTCCATAAATTAGCAGTTCGGTTTATATATTTAAACGCTGATTTAGACTAATGCATGTTCATGTTTAGCATTGAATTTAAATAGATACAACCTAATATTATATTATACTGATTCCATAAAAGCCACGAGATCTTGGTGTCCATGTTCTCTAGCGAGATCAATTGGTAGGCGATTCCATTGGTCTCTCATATTTAAATTAGCATGATATTGGACTAAAATCTGCACAGTGTCGCAGAATCCATCTCTGGCGGCGTCGTGCAGGGGCGTAGTGCCGGTATTGTCTGGCTTGTTCGGATCCGCTCCGTTTTCCAACAATAACTTGACCACTGCTGAACTCCCCATCATCGCTACCTGTGCAATGAAATATACATCTGAGATTGTGTTTGCTTCTAGAGTCCAACTGTACAAAGGATACCACATATAGTCCATCGCTGCTTTAAATCAGTTACAGGACGGATAAAGGATGTTATTAATTTTACATTAACGGAGTGCGAGTTTTGAAAGACATCTATAAATAATACACAAAATTAATCCGACAAATATTTCAATCCTAATTAAACGATTGTACATCATACATTTCAACATTTCATTTTAAATACAATTTACAATACAATTATACAATTTACGTTAACTAACTGTACTTCTTGGCCACGAACGCAATAATTGGAAGTTAATGTATTTAATATAAATAAGAACGATAACTTCTCACTTAACCTACGCGAAGGTTCATTTTACAACAAGCTCAAAATAAGGATGGATTTGGTGGCTGGTATGTTTGCGGTTTTCATTCTAGACTATCCGGCCTTATGTAAAAAATACTGCGTACATTTTTCTGCTTCAGACATTTTGCACAAAAAAGGCTTCGTGCAAATAACTTGA
The DNA here is from genome assembly GCA_019775895.2 of Stomatorhinus ivindoensis. Taxonomy (NCBI): domain Eukaryota; kingdom Metazoa; phylum Chordata; class Actinopteri; order Osteoglossiformes; family Mormyridae; genus Stomatorhinus; species Stomatorhinus ivindoensis. The sequence continues at coordinate 193,121 of JABFEB020000082.1, forward strand.
TTATTATTCATTTATAAAAACTCCCGTGCAGTTAAAGGTGAAAGTCTTTTCGAAGTGAGCGACAGTATTCTATAACAGATCCTTAATATTTTCGACAAGGAAAAATGTAAAGATCGATATATTAATTAAGTTAAACCCCACGAGTAGTACAAGCAGTATGATTGGCAATGACGTTTAACATAACGTCACATGAGCGCATAACTGGACATAGGCTACATGTGACGCAAAATAATGTTATGTCATTTTAAAGGCAAACTAGATTAAATGGATGCACAAACAAATAAACTGCTTTGCGGTCATTTTATTCAGAATGCTTTCATAGGCTATAACAGGGTCCTGAAGAGTAAAAACATGTTTGCCAGTGTTCAGGTGTCAGTGACGTTTACATAGTTTGAAAAAGAAACCAACCTAGAACACAAACACAACAGTATTTTGTATTACTTACAGATATACCATTATATAATGATTCGGATGCCAACTAATAAAAATCGGTTATTCTCTCTGGATACTCCATAGCTGCACCTGACGAACAGGACGGCGGAACACGCAGAGGCGTACCAACCTGCAGCGGCGTCCGTCCAAAGCTATTTGCGGCGTTAGCATCAGCTCCATTTTGGAGCAAACGTCCCACTGTCCCGGTGTTTCCATTTGCCGCTGCGGATGCGAGCTCATCCTCGAGGTTCATCTTCGTCTGCGGAGCGCCTAGTCCAGATGCGCGGCTTGACGGAACCGTGCTGACAGGTGCGGCGGCGCAGAGCGCATCGCCGGTTCGGGGGAGTCCCAGGCGGGCTGCTGCCCGACACGAGTGCCGTCGATCGGCACTCTCCCTAGCATGCGATGAGCCGCTCTCGTATACTTTCATCCAGAGTGCTGCCTAGAACGACGGCTGCTCGCAGTGTTATGTTCTGACTTGCCCGTCGCTATTGAGCCGGACGTCACTCACGCCTGTGGCTGCGCTCATTGCGCACGCCCGGCGACGCAGATATAAGCGCACGGGAGGGTGTTCCTCGCATTATGCACCACGCAGAGCTCATAGTCTCACCCTCCCTGGTGATCTCGGACGGGTAGCAGTTAGAGGTCTACACTGACGTCCGTCTGCATTCAGTCTTTGCGTTAACCAGCTTGCTGGTCGTAACGTCGGCGTAACTTCGTGCTCCTGTGGTTCAGCCACCGTCCGGCGATCATGCATTGGTTGTAGAATTATTCCCGCTTTTGGCCAATTTCTCCTGGTCTGGGCCCGGTAATTTAACAATATTCTTAGACTCACAACTAATAAAACTGGTAAGCTGTATTTATTCATTCGATGTCGTACGTGATTATTATTATTGTTGTTGTTATTATTATTATTAATAATAATGACAATAATATTAATAATAATAATAATATGCCGCTTCTCTTGACCGCAGATGTTGAAGCTTGTTTATAACATTCTTTCCCAATCATTTGACTGTTTAGTTTTTTTTCCAGGTTTTTTCACTGTTTGTTGGATTATTCTGTCTTAATGATGTTGTAATGCATCTCCGCACACACATACAAAGCACCATGGGGCGACTCTGTTGTGAAAAGCGCTATATAAAAATAAATTGAATTTTTAGTGTTAATATTTCTTACTAAATTGCGCTGTGTATAGCTTTTCTAAATGTAGTTAGAATTGATTAAAACTACCATACTTACTATTATTACTATTAAACACGTTATTAAAAATGAAATGAAAATTATTAAAATCATTATTCCAACAACACAAAATATTGAAACAAGCTTGTCCAAATGAATACGAAAATATGCATGTAAACGGGTGCACATGTGACATGCATAGTCATAGGTGGCTGTGCAGTTTGTTGCCTGTTTGCGAACGCTGTCCTGGCACGCTCTGTGGCCGACATCAAGGCTGGCGCGTAGGGAGCGGCCATTGCTGAGGGCAGCAGACGGAAAAGATGCCCAGTTGCGCTTCTACGCACCCTGCGGCGAGAGCAGCCAGGGCTAACGGTGCACCAAGAGGATGGAGGACATAAAGAAGGCTTTGGCATAGACGTTTGGCTGACCTGGCTCATATATATGACCTACATATCACGGTACATGAACAATAGTGTCCTCAATATGTATAAATCTGTGCCCTCGATCTGGATACTGTACATTTTTATTAGAATCCCCAGGGTCACACCCAGTGGGTGGGAATCATCGGGTTTCTGCTTGGGAAATCCCCAAGTCGAGGAGCTGGATAAAAAAGCAGTGTAGGTGTTAGAGAGCACCAGCCAAAGGGATCCGCCAGCATGATCCACAAGTGAAAGGGAGTAGTCATCCGACAAATATACAATATGAAGTTTTAGATAGATGATGACTCAACTATACTTGTGTGCTTGTGCTGAATTTAGCTTAAAATCCATCCATTCATTTTCCGTAGCTTCCTGTCCTATGCAGGATCGCGGGGAAGCCCTACCTCAGAGGCAAGAAACAGCCCAGGACGGGGCGCCAACCCGTGGCAGGGCACACTCACACACCAGTCACACACGCAAGAACACCTAAGGGTAAATTGGTGACTCCGATTCACCGCAGCATGTTTTTGGAACTGGAGCACCCAGAGGAAGACTCACAGTGACACTGGGAAGCTTGCAAACTCCACACTCGTGGTACCACGACAGACACTCGAACCCAGCTTACAATAAATCCAGTTGCCATATTCTGAACAAAGCTTAGCTTATATTTGGAGGGGTCATACCACTAGAGGTAGATGGCTCGCTCCTTTGAAAACACAGCTAAATGAATTGAAATCGCCTGTTACAAATAAACTGGCAGTATTTTAGTAACAGGTAACCAGTAAGGATTTCATCAGTATACTTACAAAAGTTACATTAGTGTACTAGTAGCTTAAATATATTAATACAGACACCTATGCAATTTGCCCTGTCAGTGCACATTTCCATTTATAATAATGATTGAAGTCATAATATTTGCATACAGTTATTGAACAGTAGGCTTTAAATTCAGACTTAACGTCGCTGTAATATGTAAGCTGGTTAAACAGGAAAATCAGCACATTTTTCTCTCTGAATTGCCCCCGGTGTACATGTTGCTGGCACTATGAGTGGGACAGTAAATACACATGCACGTATTTGTGATGAAGAGGAATCCTGTCCTGTTCATTCAGTGTGAATGCGGTACCTTCAGCAATACCTGAATTGAACCTGTTTAGACGGTGATGAGCAGGCAGGTAGATAATGACCAGGGTGAATAGGTAAAGCTGTTGCCTTACCCCTCCAAGGTTGTGGGTTTGAATGACATGTCTGTGTTATGTTTTGCACTCCTACAGTCATTGGCAGAACTACTGTACACTGGGCTCTAGGGCAAAAATGGACCATGCCCCCCCTTTTCCAAATACACACTTAAGGCCTGCCTACACCAGCTGCAGCAGTTGCAGATGATGGAATTTAAGTAGTCTCCAATTATGTTACCCATCATGCACTGCTGTATTCAGCAAATTCCACAAACATGTTTTTTTCATTAGATATGCGTCTCAACAGCATAATTTGACTACAAAACTTTACAGGCTATTACATTTAAAATTTGTTTTAAGTATTATACCATTTTTTATGTGCATTATGACTCCCATCGTAATGAGATTGTATAAAGTAAAGTGAGACATAAAAGTAGCCTGTCATAATCTAGTATAATATATGTGATGTCAATGCCTAAATTGTCACAAATACTTTGCTTCTATGTGAGATTTGCAGTTGGTAGGGGGTCCTTAACAGGGTTGGACCAGCTCCACTTAACAATCTATTGCGCCTGATGCTGGATTGATGTCTCACCCAAATCAACTATGCTGTTTGAGGTTGGTTGGGCAATGGTTAGGTAGCTTAGTCATAATAACAAGCTTCCCCTCTGAAGATATATTTAGACACATCTCAAGAGAACCCGCTTATGTGAAAATCTTTTTAAATGGCAATTTAGAGGATGTTACTCAACCCTTGTGTCCAAACACAAGAGCTTCTGGGATTTGTTGGAAGAGCACTGGGTTACTAGGTTTAGATTTACAATCACAAAATGAAGCCTTTTTCTTCAGCCACGTTTCACAGGTGAACATCAGAGTTTTAGTTGCTCATTTGTTTGTTGAGCATTTTTTGCAACGTGATACACTGAGTGGAATTCTCAACTCTCACCACTCCGAACTCAGCTGGATATAATGTAAATCAGAGGAAATATAACAATTTTACAAAGACCTGGGAAGGCGTGGTGAAGATTTACTACAAAAGATATATGAAAGAATTAGGAATCCCAATAAACGTTGAAGCGTGCATCCAATCTCAGGTACTAAAGAAATCTCCAGAAAGCATACCATTTGATCGGAGACATACTCTCGTGGTAGGGAATGACTTTGAGGAAGATGTAAATGATGCCTTCAAAACATCACAGAAGTGTGCGACGGACTGCCTCATTCACATATATCTATATAAATACCTAAATGAAAACGAATAATATTAACCCATAAATAAATAATTTATACTTAAAGTATTATCATATGTTAGGACATGAAAATGTGAATGTGTGTATCGTTCTGAGAAGAGCCGCAGGTTGATGACCCCTGATCTATTTAGTCAGCACCTTCCGCATTTTCAGATTCCTTGGAGACTCAGAAACCTTGTACACAAAGTTCCATCCATCCATCTGCAAATCCAGTGCACGATCACAGTCGTCCTGAATTCCGATTCAGGAGGCCAAGGGTGGAACTGCTGTGGATGAGACGAGGGACCCACCCAACATTCTCGCACCTAAAGACAGTTCACGGACAGGAATTCACGTAAACCACTTGCCTTTCAATTGAAACACGGGGCCGTAATTGCAGAGTTCTGCATCAGCACAGGAGCACAGTCAGAGTGCCATCGCATGTAGGTAGTCCTGGCCACAAAATGCAGGCCGTCTAGCTGTTAGGCCCATCCCTAACAGCTAATTTTATCATGCTTGTATGGTGGGCCTGTAAGGACAAAAGTCCGGGGGTGATTTTTTAATCTCAGTCCAGCCCTGCTTCCTGCAGATGTTTAATCTCAAACATGGAAGATTAGTCCTGGTGGCTTATGCCTATTCCAGTTGCAGGCAGGAGCAGATTGAGGTCCCCCATGTGACTGAGGACGTGACTGAGTGATGGTGGTTGCGGGAGGCGGGGTTATGTGGGTCAGGTGTGCTGGGTTGGGAATCCTGATTGGATCGAAATATAAAGAATCAGCTAAGGTTCCTTGACCCGCCATTTATCCGTTGTCTTATTATCGTTTACGTCATGGGGCCAGATGGACGAAAGGGATGTGTGTGTGTTTTGTCAAAATCATCCTGTGAATTTAAAACGACAGAATGCCGTTAGAGAGAAGAGAGCAGCTGTCTTTACATTTCGGGCAGCCGCAAAATCGCTTTCAGCTGAAGTCTTGGCGGAAGAGACAGATGATGTAAATATTCTGTCCACATGCTCTTTGAAGAGGTTTAGAAACTTTCTGCACACCACCCCCCACACCCCCCACACCCCCCAAAAAAAGCACCCAAGTCATAAATGAGTACAAAGTTCTGCCTTTTTACTGTTACATGTTTTCTTTCCTTATTCAAGAATGATCCACTTCCTGGGAATGTGGTCCATATGCTCGGTGGAAGAAGGGGGAGACTGACCGGGCCAGATAATATCCAGGGGTGTGGTTAGGTCCCCCCGAATCTGTACAGTATTGCGCCGTGTGCAGCTGGGCCCAAATGGAGGTGGTCTTGCATCCGAACTGGTTATTTTTAGGGCTCCGCAAGACAGGGGGACGTGGCTGTAAATCCAATCGACCTTGGCAGACATGTGTGACAAAACAAAGCAAAGCTTTCATCTTGTTTACGCAGTAACAAAGTTAACCTGTTGCACTGCTTCGCCCAAGAGAAAACCTTTGGTGCGCCGAGAATAGAATTTCCACCGATGGAACACAATCCCAGATCAGTGGCTGGCTGGCCGTCGAAGTGACCTGTGTTTGCCTCCGAAATAACCTCTGCGTATGCCTGTTAGTCCTTTGTCTGGTCCTCCTGTGTGCTAACTGACAGAATCAAAGCACAGGAAGTCTTTTGTAATCGGAGTAGTCAACGACCGTGAAAGTACATGGTCCCCTGTAACGGGAACTCAACCGCCCACATAAAGTTCCGGATCCGCTCCTGACATGAGCACATCAGGAAGAAAATGCCTGGGAACCCAGTGGGGGTGACGTATGAGCGATGTACAACTGATGAGCTTTGAAAAAGACGCCCGTTTAGTCGTCGTAATGGCATTCTCCAGATTTAGATCGTCATATGAAAAACAGGTGCTATTTTTGTAGATTATCTAAATTCAAATAATCTTCTCAGATACGCAACATCATTGCGATCCGTCGGCACGCTTCCCCTCGCACATAAAGAAATATCTCAAGAGCTTGACAAGCAGGTGTAGGGAGACACCTATCAGCATGTGAGGCCCCGATCGCATCTGGTCTGCTTATAAATAAACAAACCTCTCCTGAAGCAATCAAACGAGCTGGCAGCAGCTGGATGAATCACCCTCATTCACCGGACCTTTCATACCGCTGAACAAACAGGCAGGCAGATGACCAGACAGCTTTGAATTGTTGCAGACGACACTATGCTCATGGAAGGTCAAAGGTGTGGCAGTGTTTTCCTGCCTGAGAATAATTTACAGTAACGCACACAAACAGTCCCCGATGCCACACATAACAGAAATGTCACCCACCTCAGCTGTGACCTCCACGCCCGTGAAAAATCCAGCGTTCCTTCCCCTTTGGCGTTCTGAGCGATTGTAACCTCCTTGGTCTTCTCCCAGGCCTGATTTTGTAACAGGAGTGAGGGTAATCCACACAGCGTTCAGCTTCGACCTTTGACAACTGTTTTGAAAATCTTGTCTGCTGGGTTGTGCTTACGTTTATTGTCAAGATGCCCGTATACAACAGTGCAGACCAGGCAAATACAAATCAAACTTTCAGCCACACTCGTATTTAATAATGTGTACATGATGTAGGTTAAAATTGGCAAAGCTGTTGCCTTTCTAATACCCCGGAAAGGGAAGTGTTTCCCGGATTTTGAAGTAAAGGAAACGTTTTGAATAATTTTCTAAAAAAAAAACTTTTCAATCAATGGAAATAAAATTCAGCCCCCCCTCCTATGTATAACAATATGGGCTTTGTGTGGGGGCTGGCTCACCAGTTCTGAGTCACCACATCTACCCCGCATGTTTTGGTTCTTGCCACGATGGGGGTAGCAAAGTTGGGAACACGGTGAAAAAAATTCCACGCCGGTTAGCAACAGATGCGAACAAATTGACTGCTTAACCTGCAATTATGCATACTGTCGGTTTATCTTCCAGGAATGGTTCTCGGTTACGGAGGATTGGTGTTGATTGGCATTCTTTAGTAAGGTAGCGGGAGTGCTGCCCGTTTCCGTGTGACATGCTAAGAGAACCCTGGGTCGTCCACATGGGAGTAGCTCTTCTATAACTGCGGAAGACTTGGCGTGTTGATGTAGAAGCGAGCGTCAGCGGAGGCCGAACTAAGATCTAACCTCATTCCCTACAGCCGGACTTAACCACATAACCTGCTGTTTTAGTATTGTGCTTATGCCCATTTGTTAGCTTGCCTGTTTGTGATTAAAAGGCAAGAAGATTTGAGGAGAAATATATTGGGCTCTTGCTGAACATTCCGGGAAGAAAGGGAAGGGGGGGGCAAGAAACATAACAGTGAGTAATCGGGTACCGCGGTACCGACTCAGAACGCCGGATGAGGGCCCGGTTGAGCTCCAGCGCCGGAAAGAGGAATCTTTGCCTCGGCGCCCACATTATGTGATGCGTTTATGACATTATAAGTGCACAATGGGCCGTTTGAAGTGGATCTGAAACTGGGCCACATTTGCAGGCCTTGTGAAGCACGCTTCCTTCACATCACCGCTTCGGTCGCTCCTGCGTAGTCACACTCCCGGTCAGATACTGTGCCACGTGTGTATGTGCATGTCTGCGTGTGCGTGGTTGTGACTATTGAATGCATTTCCACTGCAGAGCTACGTCACGTCAAAAATATTCGCTGAGGTTTTTCCGGGTTGGTCTTTCTTTCCCTGCATGTCGGCCCACTTCTGGCAGAGTCTGCCTACGTCAGCACCATGGACAGATGCCACCTGCCCCTCCCACCATCTCAATAGCGGGCGTAACATGCATCGATCTCACACTGGCAAACCAGTGCCGTCTCCCTGCCCAAAGGAGAAGGAAAAATCAAGAGAAAACATATCTATTCCTGCCCCACGTTTACATCCAGCAAGAAGCCTCCAGAAACTTCCAGAAGCATCCCCATCCTCCCTGCAATATAATGTGATGGGCTTGACATGACACCATCACCTAATTCAGAAGAAAAAAGCAGAGACTTCTTTTTTCCCATAACGTTATTTTTGAAGACTTTGCTACATATACATTTATAAGCCTGCAGCTTCAGGTAAGGGGCTGTCTTTGCAGAAAGTACCACAGCACATATCACAGCAGCACACAGGTGATTGGCTGCTGTTGTCTGGCCATGCAGATGCTGCCCAGCCCACTGGAGTTGTGTTCACTGGCCAGCGTGGCCTCCGATTGGATGCTTAAAATCGGGGAGATCGCAGTCAAACTGAAATCTGCTTGACATTTCTGTGCGGAACGCTTCTTTGTTTTTTATTTCTCCTGCCCTTGATGGTCTTTGGGTTTTTATTTTGCCCGCAGTCCTGAGCTCTGGGTAGCGCTAGAAAAATAGCTGTTGATCCATCACTGAACCATGAACTGCTTTTTCGGTCTTTTTACTGTTCGGTTGGACGCGCAGGGAGCGGATAATCGGGGTCCAGACACGGAAGTCCAGAGAACGAGATTTATTGGGGTAAACAGGTAGACAGGGTACAATATGATCGAGATGTTAATGACGGAACTGGGGATACAGACTCTGACGTGGACTTAAATACACAGGACAAATCTAAATAACAGGAGACAGGTGATTACAATCAGGAATTCACACGGGAGGATCGAACGAGCAGGTCATGACACCTGCAGTTATTTAAATGGTAACCGGTGTTTCATGCCAGCCCTGCTGAACCTTAACACAGACTCATTCTGCTATCAGATACCTTAACACTTGACTCCTCGACCATACACCTTAACACAGAATCAGTCTTCTGTCAGAAACTTCAACGAGTTGACTCCTCTATCATGCACCTTAACACAGACTCATTCCGATATTAGACATCATAACATGAAATCACTGTTCTACCATGCACCTTAACACAGACTCATTCCGATATTAGACATCATAACATGAAATCACTGTTCTACCAAGCACCTTAACATTGACTCAATCTGCTATCAGATACTTTAACATGAATGTACTGTTCTATCATGTACCTTAACACAGATTCATTTTGATATCAGACACCATAACATAAAACCACTGTTCTATCATGCACCTTAACACTGACTCATTCTGCTACCAGATACTTTAACATCAATGTGCTGTTCTATCATGCACCTTAACACAGATTCATTCTGATATCAGACACTATAACATCACTGTTCTATCATGCACCTTAACACTGACTCACTGTAATATGAACTACCTTAAACACAGATTTACTCATATTCTATTTGAAACATTTTTCTTTCTTGACAGTAACAGGTCAATATTTAGTAATGTACGAAACTGTCGAAACACGGAAGAGAGTTCCGGGCAGGTGTGGGCGGGGAAAAATCTCACCGTGATGCTTGTGTGCTCAGACGTCTTGATCCGTGTCTGAATCTCTCTGCCAGTAACTCGTGAGTGGGCGGCGGCTTCCTTCCGCCATCGACCTGCTGATGTTTGGTGAGGCCGGGGGGCGGGAGGGGTGGTTATTATGTGCGACGGAAAGCAGAGAACATTCAATGACAGCAGCAAGGAAGAATCTCTAAAATAATCAGCATCCGGTACTGGGTAATAAAGGAATTAAGTGTACATACGGTCCATAATTATATATATGGTAGCTGCGATCTCATTATCTACAATTTGTGCCAAATAAAACATTCCTGGTTGTGCAGTGAGAAAAATATGCAGTTGAGGTTTTCAAGGGTGGACATGGGTTTGGGTTTTTTTAGTTGTTTTTTAGTTGTGTATTTTTAGGAAGGTCTTACTGAGAATCTCAGGACTTGCATCTTAAACATTTTGCAAATGTTTTACTTTTTAATAGAGCAGTCATACAAAAAGGTGACACAAATGCCCCCATTTACACAAATACCCCCGAGACGATTAGCACGACGGATTGCATGAAGACGGCCAGTCATACATTGTATATGGGCAGAAGGCGCCGCATATTCGACCGCTGCTTTCTCTGAGGCACTCCCGGTGACCCGGTGCTTTACTTTAAGTCCGGTGATTATCCGCCTGTCGACCTTTGGTGCGGTAAACACCAATGTTTCTCCCATCGCGTACCGATATGCGTCCCGCTCGGCTTATCTCCCCGCTGCAGCCCTTCTGGGGGATCCTCTGGCGGGTACCAAATTACCGTCGCCGATGCAAAGGGGAAGGCTGGCTTTATACGTCATCTGTGTGGCTGGCAATGTGCTCAACTTTGAAACCTGAGACCTGGCATCCGACTAATCGGGAAATGGGATTTGGAAAAAAGCCATTATAGACTACTTATTAAAAAAACATCTATTAACTATTAATTCAATTAATTGGAATGGTCGGATAAACTACCGTATGTTATCTATTTGACGTTACGCATCATCATCCATGTGCCATTATTTGAAAACATTTTTGCCATTATTTTTTGGCACATTTTGTCACACATTTCCTTACATAATTATCGATTACGCATGCAATTCTGCGGCTTCTATATTGCTCATTTTGCATCATGTCTTTTTTCATTTACACAAAGCAAATATGCTTCATCTGCAGTGTCAGTGGAATTTTAAACAAGAACACTGGTTTAAAAATTTAATTTCGCTTCGAACAGTAGTGTGTTTGATTGAATCATAATCATCTTAACGAGCAAACATTCAAACAGAAAGGACTGCAGCCGTTTGAAAAATGACTTCATCCATTAACGCTTATCTGACTGAGGTGGGGTGGGGGTGAACCAGGCTGCCTACGACAGGACGCACACCCATCCACGAAGGGTGATTTGGAGTCGCTGATCCTCTCTCTGTTGGACTGTGCCCGCAAAGCCACGCAAACTCGGTGCCAAACTGCAGTACACGGGCGCGGCCATAGCTGTACAGACCGAGATACCACATCTCCTAGTTTCAGGTTAGATAAGATTACAATAAGGTGAGCTGCAATGTGAGGATCTCGCCTAGCGTCCGTAGATCGCAGTAAAAACTAGCAATGATTAACGACATTTAAAGCAAACGAGGGGCAAATCTGCCGAAGATATGCGACTGAGCTGTTTACTGCTTCGTTATTGTTGTATTTATTGCGTCGCTGTGCACTGAATTATTCAAGCTCAGCTATTATTTATACTGGAAATCGCTGAGTGACTGCCAAAGGTTGGGTGTTTGCATCCCGCTTCCCCACTCTGACCTAATGACCAGGGAAGGGCATTTAGCGCAGTTCCAGGGGCAGGATTTTCAGATAGCAGTGGGCTGCCTGTCATGGGGATTAGGGATAATCACGTAGCAGACCTCGCATATCTTCTCTCAGTTTCGTTTCACCGCGTGTGACCTTCCGCCGTTCCTGGAAAATGTGACCTAATTAAACAGCAGCCGCGGCGGTGCAGAATAATCAGGGTTTCATAAATGTCTTGGCGGAGCAGCTTCTTGGGAATTGTGCCAAGACTGCGCTATTGTTGAGAAACTGTAGACTGTTTCAAATCCCCAGAATGCAATTGCAATTACACACAATTACAGAACTGCGACTGCATCTGTAGAAAATACAGTAGTATGGCATTACATTTCGGAACGGTTAGAAAATAATGGACAAGAATGTACACGTATGGGGATTCATAAATTGTTGGTGATAAATAATGTTATGCATCCCATCCACTGTCTTCCCCTGCCTTCTGCCATATGCTGCCTGACACAGACTTTATGCCACCCCCGACCTTGTCGGCTAGCAGCTAGAAAATGGATGGATAGAAGCGGCAATATATCCAGTGTACACTAGGGGACAGAAGTGGCCCACCGGCGAAGCAGTCCTGTTAGTCTGGAAATCTTGGACCGGCTGAGGTATATTTACTGAATGTTATAAAATCATGGAACGTTACTGTGTGGGTGTGTCAGTACTGTAACTGTAAACATTTTGACAGTTATCTTTTGCGCGAGCCTGCTCTAAGCAAAACGGCCGTCTTAATGCGCAAATTAATTAAGAATTCACGGCGTTAATCTGACACAAGCAACTTCCAGTTCTGCGTGGAGCAAAACTGTTTCCTCACATTATTAATTTGAGCTAAATGCCATCAAAATATATGCCATAAATTCATCTAAAATATTTCTGCACAATTTCAAGATTTTCTATGTGACCGCGGCTACTGAGTGCGAATGGGAGGAAAGGTTAAAGAGTTTGATTTTGTGACAGGGGACGCCTCCATGAAATTAAACACATCCAGCGTGTTGCAGATGAATCCGGGTCTCTAACATCTAAATGCATCTTAATTAAGGACCGCGTTGTCCCTTCTAACCCCCCAGTCCGGAGACACTTTTGCCAAGCATTGCTTGTCAGACCTGTAGTGTTAATCCCCGCTTCTGAAACTGCCCTCGGGTCAGGGTGTTCGGGACGGGCGGGCACAGCAGGTGCGAGGAACGTGCACGCGCCGACGTCAGCTCGGGATCTCCTTCAAGATGAGCGCGCGGCAGCTCAATCCGACTGATTAATCCGGTAACCGCATTAATTTAGACTCTTCGGCGGCGCGTAGCTGTTTAACACGCTGTCGTGATATTAGGGCCTCTGGTGGCTCAGCAAATGTGTGCCCTAAGCGTTAAGGTCGCGTCACTCACAAGGTTATTAAAGCATTACCGCGACGGGAAGTGACGCGCGGCTGATGGAGGGCTCTGGAGCCCGGGTGTCTCCGTCAGAGCGCATTCATTCCAGCTGGGATGGTTTTAGGGAGGCAATCGACCGCTTGCCTTGTGCCTGACCTGTGCATCACGTGACTGTCGCGCCGTGCCAGCACACAAAAAAGAAGGGTCCTGTGTCTTTTCCTGAGCAGATTCAGTGGTCAGATTGTAGATGCAGAATGTAGCTCTCTCTCTCTCCCCGTGTGTGTGTGTGTGTGTGTGTTAGTGGAGCATGCCCCTGCTCATGCTACCCCACCTCGGGCCAACTCCTGCTTAAGTCACCGTGTAACGCCTCGAACCCCTGGAACCACGAGGCCTCTTGTCCCCCGGTGCTGACCCAACCACTGAGGCGTGGGAGGGGGCACCTAGCCGTCACTCACCTGCCCCACCGCAGAGACGAAACATGCAACTTACTGGCATATGTGTGACACCGCACAAAAAAAAATCTAGGCTGGACTTCCCAACCTTAACGGCTGGATCTGTATATCCCATATGTGTGCGATTCTGGAACAGTGCATGTAATCAGAATTATCATGATCATTTCTCGCAGCTAAAAGCGTTAACGCGGCGAGCTCACCGTTGAATGAAACCTAATTTGTCTGCCAGCTTGGGGAAAAAGCCATTGCTGCGAACCCACCACTAGATGGCAGTGTTTTAACGAGAATGCAGTGACGGTCTGACCTTATTCCCTTAACCGTCTAATTACACATTAGCGCGTAATATTCTGTTCCACTACCATAGATTTTAGATGAATGGCTTTCCATCCCACAGCCCCCTCCCTCTATCGCCCCCCCGTCCTCACACTGTTCCAGGCAGCTTCCCTCAATTACTGTCACAGGAAGGCAAACAGACCACAGTGGATCTCCTGCTCAGCCGTGGATAAATGTTCCCAGGCGATTTTTTTTTCTCCCTCGCCACAGTGGGATGCCCAGTAAACCCAGTAAAACACATTTTTATTGATATTTTAAACCACAAGCTTTAAAACACAAGAAAATTTCACACAGCGAATTATCTGGTTTTATTTTCATTTATTTTTTCCCTCTCGGGCAGGTGTTTGGTTAGACCGGGCTCTCTGCTGCCTCTGGTAGTCCGTTACCAATTTATTCATCCGTCGACTTTCCTGTGACATTGTCAGATGCAAACCAGGAGAATTTTTCATTCTCCCGTTAAAGACAACCATCTTTTATCGGCTGGTGCTACAGAACGCACCAGGAACATTAAAAAGTGACCAAAATATGTAAATAAAAAATTAAAAGGGGTGGCTTACCACAGTGTTAATTTAAAACTGTGGACAAACCAAATAGCCACAATCAATGCTGATTTATGTAGAAATGTTATAAACAGGAACCTTGTAAAGGTTTAAGACACAAGGAGTCACATGATGCAGTCTGAGCCAATCAGACTTCCCATCCAGCTGGACGGTTCCAGCTACACTTGACGACCCACTTGTCGTTAGCAACCAGAGGGACTGAAGTGTCTTTTCCGCACCTCCAGAGATGATTTCAGTTGATGGCTTATTCCACGTG
>JABFEB020000082.1:298483-321285 GCA_019775895.2 Stomatorhinus ivindoensis
ATTAAGTTCTCCCCAAACGAGCTTGATGGGCCGAATGGCCTCCTCTCGTTTGTAAATTTCTTATGTTCTTATGTTCTGTACTACTCACCAAGCCTTTCATTGTGTCTCTCCTTATATCTCTTCCTGCCAGGACGCAGAGGGGGCAGCCTTGTGGATGGACCCAGAGTAGGCCAGATGGAAACAGAAAAGGCCAACCATGAGACGGAAGAAACTCTACAGCTAGTGCAATTCAACTCCATTCTTCAGTCAGAGACGCTGGTCGCCAAACTGCAGAATGGCAGCCAGTCGGAGATGCCATCCCATCAGCTCAACGGGAATGCCGACTGTCACCAGTTCAAGCGTGGTGCTGGAATCAACCGGATGAAGAGGCTTCACGATAGCCGCACCAGTCCCGCTGATGCACAGGATATTGTTGATCAAGGCTCATGCTTGACGAACGGAGAGCTGAAGCACACGATCTGCGAGCCAGGGCTGCAGGAGCTTCATCAGGTCAAGAAACCGAAAGCTGACTCCAAGACAAACGACGAGGACAATGCACTAGCAGAGGACGCTGTTCTGGCCTCATGGGACAAAAAAGAACAGGTGGATATGGAGAGTGAAGCAATTTTGCCGGGACTTACAAAGCCTGCCGAGTTCACCTGTGACGTTCTGCTGACGGAGCAGAAGCTGGAGAAGAAAAATTGCAGCTTCTCCAATGGGGACATTTTCTCACTTTCAAAGAATAAACAGGTGCCAATTTCCAATGGTGCTACAGTGAACTCCTCCTCCATGGGGGACACGCCTGGTAAACTTTTAGAGAAGACATTGTCTCAGTATTACCCAGATCATGTGTCCATTGCACCACAGAGCATCACAACACAAGAAAATGACATCAGGAGACCACTGGCAAGTGACATGCCTAAAGCGGCGACCCCATCACCACCCCTTACCTCAGGTGTACCCATTTCATCCCAAATGTCCGTCTCAGGACATCAGAACCAGATGCCGTTGGAGATGTGCAACAGCAATGTTTATAATGCTCCCTTTTCTGTTAATGGGTATCCCAGTCATGTTGGCAAAGGGCAGCACCAGCAGCAGGACCAGCCCTACCCTCTCAACCCAGACAGACAGGTTCCTGAGGGAACTGGCATAGTTCCACCCACAGAAGCAGGCAATGGCTCACAGGATCAGAATGGTGATGGCTGCTTCCAGCTAGCAGACCTGAAGTCTAATCATGAGTCCTTGCCTCTCACAATAGCCCTCAAATCCACAACTCCAGTGGAGGAAGCTGGCAGATTTAGCCCCTTTTCCAATGGCACTGGGGCAAGGATTCCAGAAACAGAGGATTCAGAGCCTAGCCACCAGTTCCAGGGTGCACAAATGGGTCAGTGGCCTGGGCAGTACGCAGCAACACAGATAGATAGACCCAAACCATCTGAGACCAGCAGCCAACAGGAGCCCCAGACTTCTATGGCACTAACTCAGCCTGATCCACCAAAGCCCAATGATATATCTCTTAGCTCCACAGAGAAGTCATCACCTCCATCTTCTCAGATAGCTAGTCAAACACCGGGCCCTGAGACAGAGAACAAAATGCCTTTTAATGCGGAGACAAGGGAGGCCACGTCACAACAAGGGGGCACTTACGGCAAGGTGAACTGGATTGATTTGAATTCTTCGCCACCTCCACACCCGCTGGGCCCCCCATGGTTGACATGGGAAAGTCTACGCACGTGTTCGCAACTCGAGTCGGGGAGAAGCGCGCCAAACCAAGGTCAATCTCCGGGCACTGGCTCAATGATGAGGTTTCCTGTGGGGTTCTCCATTCAGTCTAGCTTTCAGCAGCAGGGTAAGCAGATGCCAGAAGCCTACAGCCCTGGCCTAGCACAGTCAGAAATGCAGTACAATACCCCCTACACCCGTCCCGGCCAGACAGCGCAGACTCAAATTCCAGGCAATCAACAGCACGTTCCTTCAGGGCACAGTGGTTCCCCGGAGCCAGGTGAAAATCCCTTTGACACCCAGACACAGCGAGAGCACTTAGCTGAACACAACCAGGATATAGAGGACATCCTGTCCCAAAATTTTCTGCAGAAGCAGCTATCATCACCACCTCACCCACCACAGACAGCCATGACCCAGGGTGCCCCACATCAAGATGCATCTCAAATACAGGACTCTATTAAGAGGCAAGTTCAGACTCATCCCTTCGAAAGATTCAAGCTAGAGGAGTATATAGAAAACCAGCTTAAACCTGATTACCAACCTCAAAATCAGGCAGAACAACCCCAGGTAACTGGACTGAACCCATCCAGTGTGAACAACCTAGGGATTTTTGGGCCAAGGCCACCCAGCACACAGCCTCCTACAAACGACTCACTTTACGGCAGCACAGATGGTGCTGTGACTCAAGAGTCGACACAGCGGCAGATGCATAATTCGCGGCAGCTAAGCCACACAGAGTTCCACGAGTCACCGATGCAACCTCAGTCTCAGTTATCGCAAGGTGCTTTAAACCCACAGCTGTCAGGGCAGTCAGCCTGCCTAATGCAGCCCAAGGCAGAGTTGCGGGAGTCTTGCTCTCAGTATCCACGGGGGCCACCCCCAGGATATCCATATGGGGACCTCCAAAGTCATGCTGCCCTTCGGATGCATCCTTTTCAGAGGCAGGGTGTTACTGATGGCCGGCCTCCGCCAAGGGGCACCAAAATCAAGGATGGCCCAAGGTGTGCAGTCCCTCTGCCACAACAAGGCCAAGGAGCGGAGAAGACCACTATGCTATCTGTGAAGCAAGAGCCCACACAAGTACCATGTGGACAGGGGCAGAGGAGCAGCATAATCGCCACCATGGAGCAGCAGCTGAAGCAGTATCAGCATTCTCTGCACTTTGAGAGGACGCCTCTGGTAATGAAGGATCCCAGCAAGATCAAAGTGGAGTCATCGGGGGCAGTCACCGTCCTCTCGACCAAAGCAAACTTGAGTGAGGCAGAAATAGTTGCAGCTCCGAAGAAATCTCCAGCAGATAGGACGCCAACAAAGAAGGAGCCTAACCTCAACCTCTTCCTTGAATCTCCCATGAAATTGCTGAACACTCCTGTCAAAAATTTGTTGGACACCCCTGTGAAAACTCAATATGACATTCCATCATGCCGTTGTGTTGGTAAGATCCCTATAGATATAATTTGATGAGCCATCAATGTAGAGTTATGTGCTCCACCCTGCCTCGAGTTTCTTTAATTTTCGATTTAGCTTTTGATTCATGTATTAAATGCTGATCCAGGATTAAAGCAGAACCTTCACCTGTTAAAGGTTATGCAACTGCGGAGAACATCAGAGCTTTCTGATGAAATGAGCTGGCCGTAACATGTTTGTTTGCTTTGACTAGAGCAACTCAGCGAGAAAGATGAAGGTCCCTACTACACACACCTCGGGACAGCACCGAATGTCGCCAGCGTTCGGGAGCTCATGGAAGCAAGGTGAAAACTAGACCCTTACTTGCTTTGCCCCATGTGTGAAAACGGTAGCCCGCTGTTACTGAACCGTCGTTTACTGCTTTGTTGGTCTTCTGCAGGTTTGGACAGAAAGGGAGCTGCATCAGGATTGAAAAAGTTGTGTACACGGGGAAGGAAGGGAAGAGCACACAGGGGTGTCCTATAGCTAAATGGGTAAGCCTAGTTAGTGAAGTGCACAGTAGGCATGTATAATCATGCATTATCTCTGTGGTACCCTACTAAAAACGATTAGACCCCCCCGAATAGCTGACATCGCTCATTGATTTAATTGTGTAGTACGATGTCTGACACAGCATGCAGCTAAGTCACATCTCTGATTGTTAGCACCCCCTAGAGAAAAGACAATGGCACATTTTTTTCCACCAGTAATTCCTATATATTCATAGGATATTTGTTTACATTTTTCTCTTCACTGTTAATGTTCTTTGATGCTATTTAAGGTGCAGCAGAAAATATGAGGCAGGTGTTTTACTTTTTGGCCCAGTGCCCTTACTGGCGTTCTCACTGTGTCACGGCAGGTGATTCGTAGGTCCAGTGTGGAGGAAAAGCTTCTGGTGCTGGTGCGAGAGCGAGCGGGGCACTCATGCGCGACAGCCTGCCTGGTCGTGGCCATCCTCATCTGGGAGGGAATTCCCATCAGCCTGGCCGACCGTCTCTACAGTGAGCTGAGCGAGACACTGAGGAAACACGGAGCCCTCACCAATCGCCGATGCGCCCTGAATGAGGAGTGAGTGCCACCATGGATCTGTGGTGTTGTGGGAGCCTGTCTGTCACCATAGATGCGCAGAGTCATGGGAGTCTCCCTTAGACTGAATGGGTATCTTTACCCTGACATGGAAGATAGGCATTAGTCTAGAGGTACTTCATACTTATATGATGTCCCTTGGCTGACATCACCACGTACACTCCGGTGTTGCTGTCCCATTTTTCCTGAGGCG
Source organism: Stomatorhinus ivindoensis (assembly GCA_019775895.2). Lineage (NCBI taxonomy): Eukaryota > Metazoa > Chordata > Actinopteri > Osteoglossiformes > Mormyridae > Stomatorhinus > Stomatorhinus ivindoensis. Next base: position 302,913 of record JABFEB020000082.1, read on the forward strand.
GAGTCTCATGTCTTCTATGGCCCTAAGCTATAGCAAATGATGGCTTGAACATTGTCCCAAGGCTGCACCTCCCAAAATCTGAGTTTAAGTCATTAATTAGAGATATTTTTGCTTTGCCGATGGAAATATCTGCCAAAGTCCAAGACAATAATTATAGCAAGTATGCGTATATTTAACACATAAGAACAGTTCAACGGGGTCCAGTGGGAATTTGCAGACAAGGGGACGCATTCAGTTCGCAGACCAGGAGACCCACGGACGGAAAAATAAACAGTTTACTGTGTGATGAAAGACGTCCACGGAGGCCCGGGCGCTGGATTTAGCGGGGCAGCCCAGGCTTTCTGTCGGGGTCTGACGGATAGCGTGGTCGGGCCCGAGGGTCAGCGGGCACACCACATGAAGGGCCCCTTGTTTTGGAAATGTCAATGGTCCCCTTCTTCCACCCCCCCCCCGGCGGTCTCTCGGGTGGGTTGGGGAGAGAATAGTCCTTGTCCAATCTGAATGGAATGTGTGAACCACAGAAAAGCAGTTGAAAATTATGTGGCCAAGATTGTAATGCCTGATAAACATCTTCAGCATATTGTTGCCTTTGTGCAATTGTGAATTGGGTGCCGTCTTTATTTGCTTACTGGCACGACAGTGTAACTGCCTCAACATGCCCTCTGGCCATAGGGAAGATTCCAAAAACAGGACGGGACATCTTTCCGGGGTGTGGGTACCTGTGCTGTCTGTACAAGACTAATGTCAGTCATTCTCATCCTCACTCATCCAGCCCTGGTGCAGTCAAAACCACTATCGTCTACTTCCACTCTTAATTACAGAGCAGCTCCTTAGTTAAACACAGTCATCTGTGTTTAACCTTTATTTTGTGTGACCAACACATCCTGAATGAAAAGAAGCCTTTAGGGCCCTGACATGCACTGTAATAACAAAGTTAACCCTATGCTGGACCTTAGTCAGAATACTGAATGTTTAAATCAGGGATGTAAAACTTCAGGCAACTTGTACCGTCATTAAACAGACATAATGCTTGGCTGTCATTGCTATAGAACAGTGTTTCCCAATCCGGTCCTCCAAGTCCAACAGCTCCCTCCAAGCTCCCCGCCAGCCAGTCCACATTTTCATTCCCTCCCGGCTCCTATTGGGAGCTGGGAGGGAGCAAATACGTGGACTGACTGTGGGCCCCCAAGGAGCAGATTGGGAAACAGTGCTATAGAAGGTCACAGACAATTAGACATTTTCATTACCAGGAATAACAGATGGTAGAAACAAGGCCTCAAAACCTGCAGTGGGTGGGATTGCTGTAACTGTCAGTCACCAGTAACATAGCTGATGGGCAGTGAAATTATCCATTAGTGACTGATGCACTCATTTCCCACACCATGAGTCTCCAAAGCCTGGTCTATTTCATTGCTACTTCCAGCGTGATACCATTTTCTTTCCTGTTTCCTCTTCTTCAGGAGGACGTGTGCATGCCAGGGATTGGACCAGGATATCTGTGGGGCATCCTTCTCTTTCGGCTGCTCCTGGAGCATGTACTACAACGGCTGCAAGTTCGCCAGGAGCAAAATTCCCAGGAAATTCAAACTCCTGGGAGACGACCTGAAAGAGGTGAGCCAGTACAGCACAACAAAAATAGGGTCCTCTTTTTTTGTCCCATAAATCAGTTTCTGTTAGTTTTGAGTTTTGTTGCTCATATTCTGCTAGGTAGCAAAGTACATATATTTATATATTTAAACGTTTTTTTTTTTTTTACAGGAGGAAAAAATGGAGCAGAACCTACAGAATTTGGCAACCCTATTAGCACCCACTTACAAGCAAATGGCCCCTGATGCCTATGGAAACCAGGTTAGGATTGCATGACCCCGCCCCCTCATAACCATAACCATAACCATAGCCAATGTAAAACTTCACAAGGCAGGTCTATCAGAGCTGGGTAATAGTTCAGCTGTCCTTCTAGTTGACAGATTGGACTGACCCATAGAAAGGTTTATTAGTACAGTTTAGAATAAAGACATCAAAAGTATAAAAGAAAAAGTGGAATTATGCACTGACCAATAAGTATTAAACAAAAAATGTTGGGGGGCAGCTCTGTGGGTTGGGGTTCAGAAGGTTGCTGGTTCAAATCCCATGGCTGGCAGAGTGATGCTACCATTGGGCCCTTCAGCAAGGCCCTTAACCCCAACTGCCCCAGGGAGTGGCTGACCATCCTGTCTCCTCTACACCACTTTCATGAGGTGGCCTCCTGGGATGCTGCTCCAGCTGTCCTGAAGGAGGTCCCACATGAACACTCATTGGCTGCTTTTCCTTCACTCTCTGGTCATGTGCCAGGTCATGTGATGCGACACTGTCACTCTCCTTTGTAGGCAGTTTAGCATGTCCAAACTTCAGACTGTAGATCTTCATACAGAGATACTGATCAGAGACAATGCTAGTAATGGATGCAGAACAGCTATAGTACACCTTGTCATGGTTCTAGCTGGTACTAACTAGTTAGGGGTGGGTTGTTTGCCTGTAGCTTCCAGCTGCATGTAAAGGCAATTCCCAGTAAAGACATATTCTGTTGGTGCCCCATTTGTTTCATTTTGCTTGTGGCTGAATTTCTTGACCATAAACTGCAGCAGAATGGCAGCATTGAGAGATCTGAGGAGAAGCAGAAACACCACTGGCCTGATGTCATTGTTCCTTTGCAGGTGGAGTATGAACACAGGGCTCTGGACTGCCGCCTGGGGCTGAAGGAGGGTCGCCCATTCTCGGGGGTGACGGCCTGCCTGGACTTCTGTGCCCATGCTCACCGAGATCTCCACAACATGCACAGTGGAAGCACAGTGGTGGGTCCCGGGGTGACCCTACGGTCCCGGCAAAGAGTCGCTTCTTTGGTGTATGACAGCATGGAAGCAAACACAGACATCTTGCAGTTCTGTGCACACGGGAGAGGCAAAGTGCCACGACTGCGACTATGGAAGCTCTTCTCCTCAGTTCCGAACACCTGACTGCACTGACTCAAGTCATTCACTTGATATGTTCCTCAATTTAACTCGATAGCTTTGCAAAAAAAAAAAAGTTCCATCTCACTGAAAATTAATTTTACTCTACATTGTTTAACCTTTACGTTTAAGCCTCACAGACTTATTATTAAATTCTGGATAACATGCCATAAGAACCTTCCACTACTCATTGATAATAAATATCACAAATCTTTTTAGGGGATTATGCAGGTGCTTAATATAATTTTGAGAAGATCACACTCCAATTTTATAGGAAACGATGTAATTTCTCTATTCAGGGTATAACAGTATTCCCAGTGAAAATACATCACATTTCAAACACTAAATACTTGAAATTGCAGTGCATACATTTTCCGTGGTGCAACATGAATTGGGAAAAAAAGTAAAAATCAGACCTGTCATCTTTGAACATTATGCATCAATGGACATGAGCATAGTAAGATAATACCTAGGTTCTTCCTGCACTTCCAGGTTTGCACTCTGACACGGGAAGACAATCGGGAGATTGGGGAGATTGCAGATGACGAACAGCTGCACGTGTTGCCGCTGTATACGGTCTCCCCCACTGACGAGCATGGCAGCGTGGAGGGCCAGCAGGCCAAAATGAAGTCGGGTGCCATCCAGGTGCTGAGCTCCTTCCGTCGACAAGTGCGTATGCTCGCTGAACCGGCGAAGTCCTGCCGGCAGAAGAAGCTGGATGCTCGGAGGACGGCGGCCAACAAACCGTCCAATCCCGATGCAGCGAACACCAAGGCGGAAAAGACCCTCCAGGCAAAACTCAAGCAAGGCACTTACGAAAACCCTGGTCAAAGCACTCCTGTGTCAGGTACGGATGAGGGCTACCATTTAGCAAAAGCAAGTGGCTAACTGCTTTGTTTGCTGTTCCTTGGTTTCTCACTTATCAAACTCTGTTGTCTCAGGTTCTCTTCCGGGTCAGGGTCAAATGGTAACCCCCCAGCCTACTCATCAAGCACACCCTCCTGTCATTCAACAGCAGCAACAGCAACAGCAGCCCCAGCAAACCTATCCCCATCCCTACCCTGGGTCTCCCCATCCAGCCAGCTACCCAAGGTTCGCCAATCATGTAGATCCATTTCCTAGCACTTCTCAGACAGCAAACACAATATATCCACAATCCCCAGTATCTAGTAGCCCTTACTCTGGCCCTTTGCCTGCACCAAACACTTACCTGAATGGATCAAATCCTGCAAATTCTTACCCTGGTAATCCTCAGAACCCCAGCAGCCTTTATCCAGGATACTTCTGCAGAGGTAGTATGCCCATGGACAGCTTCCACCCATATTACGGCTCGAACCCAAAGCATCTTGACGTGTACCGGCTTCAGAGGCCTCAGCTACACCCACAGCAGCAGTACGGTGCTCATCAGGGCTATGGGGTCAGCTTCCCCGCCCAGTACAGCAAGTCAGGTTTACAAGCGAATGGTTACGGTGGCTCTACCACCAAATCTGGCATTCATCCCATGGGTTACCCAACGTATAGTCCCAATGGTAAGCCTAATCCTCAGCTCCTGGAAGCCATCTCTCGACCGCCTTTGGAGCATCCAAACCTGGATTATGCCAACACAATGAGCAAAGGCATGCAATATGGTGCATACCCTAATCCCTACCTTGCTCAGAACTCTACCATCTTCTCTCCAGGCCAAGGTCCACTTAATATGCAAAACAAACCCAATGCAAACTTGCACAGCATTAGTGCTATCCCTCAGGTGCTTCCACCTCCGGGTAGGGAATGCCCAACCCCCACACAACCAGGATGTGGGCTCCCTAATGGAAATGCCCAAGAAACCCAAATAAAACAAGAGCCTGGACAACAACCTCCAGATCCCAAACAGAAGGAGGATGTGTGGTCAGACAATGAGCACAACTTCCTGGACCCAGAGATCGGGGGTGTGGCAATAGCCCCCAGTCATGGCTCCATCCTCATTGAGTGCGCCAAGCGGGAACTGCATGCCACCACACCCGTGAAGAACCCCAACCGGAACCACCCCACCCGCATCTCACTGGTCTTCTACCAGCACAAGAACATGAATGAGGCCAAGCACGGGTTGGCGCTGTGGGAGGCCAAGATGGCCGAGAAGGCGAGGGAGAAGGAGGAGGAGGCTGAGAAACATGGTGCCGAAAGTGCACCAAGCAAAAGCAAGAAGGTGAAACGGGAACATTCCGAAACGGTGGAACACGGAGAACCCCCGTACAAGCGCTTCATCCAGACTCTCAACCAGAGGTCCATGTCTTGCACCACAAACACTTATGTCAGTACAGCTCCCTATGCTTACTCCAAGATCACTGGGCCTTACAACCGCTTCATTTAATCGGTTACCTGGGTTTACGGTGAATGGACACAGGGCTGTCACGCCTGTACTATGGGTGCTGCGTCATATCGAGGCCTCAGTGTCTCTATGTAGTTGCCTACTTCATAAGAGTGGCTGCATTTTGGTGTCGAATATGGGTCTGCGAAAAGGGTTTAACTAATTGCAAAATACTGTAGAATACAGTTTGCTCAGCTAGAACCAGGTCTCCTCTGATATTTAAGCTTTACTAACAAATACTTACGGCAGTATTTATTTTGTTTTTCATAATTTTACACAACATACTGTACCGAACTTCTGGTGCTCTGTGTCCTATACATCAGGACGTATATTACTGGAAACAAAGTTTCAATTTGGTGGCTTTAATTTTTTTTAACTAAAAAGTTATCTTAAAGTAAAATGGCATAGAGTTCTCATTTCGTGGATTATCTGATTCATGGTGCTAAAAATTGAAGTGTGTCTTTAAAATTTGCCTTCATAATGTATAAACATGTTTGTATGTTACTCTTTAAGATGAACAAGCAGTTCTTTTGAGCGACGTTTTCTACAATTTACAGATAACGTGACGTATGCGTGTTCTAAAGCACTTTGGCTTTCGTCGAAGGTAAAAATGTTTTGACCTTACCTTCAAATCATATGATTGCGTTTTAATGTCAAAAGCGTGAGACGGACCGTGGGCATCCACGTTTGTTTTCATTGTCGGCACAATATAATTACATTTAAGTTGTATGTTACAGCTGGGATGGCACTGGATGCAATTTTCACAAGCGTTTATCATGGTGCTTCTTTGACATTTGAAAAATTAGCATTTACATTTCCTTAAATACATTTGTGAGCCATTCTAAAGGTGCGTTTTTCAGAACAGTAATATTTTAAAGACGTAGTGATCACCAGCGTGTTTGCTCTGCAATTCTTTCACTTCTTTGTAAAAATAATAATTAAAAAAAACTGTTTTTTGGCTGACGGCAGGGAGATGCTAGAGCCAGTTTGTTTGCAGTACCATATCTCCCAGAATGCCACGATAAACACGTGCAGCTGTAGAACTTCAGAGAACGAATCACAGCAACGAATCTGACCTCTGGCTTAAGTTACACAAATTATGTGGTTATTAAAAAAGATTCTCGTTTTTTCTGCTGCATAGTGAGGTCCGTGGAACAGGGTTTTCTGTATTTGTGATGATTTTACTGGCAGCTGTCCTGCTGTGGGGTCTTCTTAATCATTGTAGGTTAGTTGTATAAAAAAGTAAAAACTTTGTACAGTAAATTAAAACCTAAATTTACGCTTTAGATTTTAGTACTGTAAAGAAAAGTAATATTTCATTGGGTTTTAGCTGATTTTGTTTCAAATGGTGCTATTCAACCTGCTATGAACCGTGTACAATGTGAGAATTTTTGTCAGAATGATGGTTAATGAAAGGTATGCCTACTTGTCATATACCTCAGAACTATTTTGGCAATATGATTATGATAAAGATTAAGCTTTTTCCCACCATGATCTTCATGAAACACACCAATGAAACTTCATATGTTTATCAAGCATCTTCACGTGCAAATGTTCAGAAAGGTGAAATCTGTATTTTTAAGCAACATCAGGGATATTTCTACACAGTCTTCATCTGCCGAGATCACTTGTGTTCATCCCACCTTTTCCATTCGTCCAGGGATTTGACTTCTGTCTTTTAAAACCCCTCAACTGTAAATATTTCAATGAAAAAAAATGTTTTGTTTTTCAAGAGAGAAGCTAGTGAAAAGTAGCCTTGTCCTTGTGTTTTAGTATATCTGTTTGCATACTTTCAAGGTGCAACCTGAACATACATGCACTGAGTTGACAAAAGGGAAAAGTGTGGCTTTGACTAAACAGTGGTATGATGACTTATTAACGAGCAAAGCCCAGAGCAGTTTTAACAGAAAATGCACATTGTGTGCCAGTGTATAGATACAGCAGAAATTATTTATAACCACTAGATAATTAGCTTAGTGGGCTAAGTCTCTGTGCCTGTGATTGGAAGGTTGTTGGTTCGAGTCTGGCGTCGGCACCTCTGTGGGTCCTTGAGCAGGACCCCTAAACCCCAGGTCCCTTGGTGGCCAGCTGGCTCTCATCTACAGAGAGCAAGGTGGGGGGAGGCGTGAAAAGAATTTCTCTATGAGGATCAATAAGAAGTATCTATTATTTGACACATGCTTTTCTCTTTACAATTCATTTTGATTTTGGACGGATAGCGGTTCTGCGTAACAAGAGTCCCATCTGGAAACATTTATACACAAATCTTTTTTCTGAAAGCACTTCATTTATTTTCAGAAAGAATTTGAAATTAAAATTAAAACACTGTCTACAATAAAAAGGTAGTTTAATGTAAATGTGTGTTAAATGCCACAATGTATATATATCACATAATTGTATTGCAGAACTTTAAATTTTAATTTTGAAACCCTTTGATTGTTATACAGTATGTCAGTATGGAGATGCTTATACATCTGACCTACCCCAAGGACTTCACTTGCAAAATAATACAACACAGATCAATTATTAACTTATTAACTAAAGTTAATATTATTATTAATGATAGAACATGACGTACGGTTGTCCGTATCCGTGAAATAGAGGCATGACAAAAAAAAAACCTGTCACAATATATTGCTGTTTCCAGTACTAGGTCACAGCTACTTAGATCAATTAGATATGTTTTCATAAAAATCTTTGGTAACACTTTACTTAAGGCCATGTTCTTAGTAAATTATAAACACATTCATAACAAATAATTATGCATTCATGAAGCATTATAAACATGGTTATAAATATTTCTCAAAAGGCATAACATATCCATGCGTATTATGCATTATGAATCCTTTATGAAGCTCTCATCTATAATGCACTATAGATATCTTTATAACGCATTATAATGGTTGGTATAAGCATTAATAATGCTTTGAACTCCATTGTAAAGGTATCTATAGCGCATTATAAATGAAAGCATCATAAGGCATTCAGAATGCATAATAAACATGGCAATAATGTGTTATGCCTTTTTGTAAATATAGCTGTGTTTATAATGCTTTATGAATGTATTACTAAAAAAATGGCATCGAAGTGTTCCCAAAATGATCTTTTGCCTGTTTGGTGAGACAGTGAAATGTAACGCTCTATGTATGGGAGTGTGGCGGTAGGTTTGCGGTGGACCAAGGAAGGATTTGGAGGACGAGGTGGGTGTTTAGTATCGTCATACTTGAAGTGACTAGAGTCAACATTACTTGAATGACTATAAGGTTGACTAAAGTGGGCGAGCTCTCACGTTAAGCTAGCAGTCATTGTACACAAGTGTCTGTATTTAGCAGTTAGACACTAAATGAGGAAAAAAAAAGATACACAAATTTGTGTTATTTACAGTTTCTTTCCCTTATTTTCTTCTGCTTCTCTTGTTCCTCCTGATGTTTGGTATGATAAACAATGAAATTACAGACAGATATAAATACTGTAAGTATTGTAATGTATTGAATGCAGTTTATTTGAAAGCTGTTTATTGTATCATTACTGATATTGCTGAGATGTGGGTGTTTTTAATAAAATTTATATTTATTTAAAGCACCTTCTGGAGTTGATGCGTGTCTTTTTCCTATGAATGTGAGTGTGTATGCATACAGACATGCATTTATATATTATTAGACTGGTTAATAAAATTAAATCGTTTAAAAAGGACAGACAGAATCGTGGTTAGTCAATGAATTAAATGTTCCGATTCCTGGAATTCTGAACAGATGCGTTTGTAAAAACTTTAAGTATTCATAAAACTGATTCTTTGCATATGATCAGACACTAACAGTTCGAGATATGAAGCGCTGTTGACAATTACTTGTTCCAGGTCCATTTATTTGGAAAATTAAGGGGAAATGCTAATACTGGATACATTTTTCGCAAAGGAACATTTTGGTTTTCGAAGGCAAAGAAACATCCTGAGTATCCATTTCCACTGAACATGTTCACATGTAAAGGTCATACAAAAGCATCAGAAATACAGATATTCCCTTTAAGGAATAGATATTACATCAATCAAAATTACAAATAAGACCTTAATCCCAGTGGGTGGAGTGTGCATATCAGGAAACCAAAAAGTTCATTTTTGTATTCTCTCTATGGTGCTTAAAGCCGTTCAGTCGGTTTCGGTTAAACACATTTGCCAAACTCCCAGGGAAAATTTAATCTACTAGAAAGCAAATCATTTCTGATCGCCATTAAACCTGCCTCTCCACAAGTGATGACAAAAAACCATTTAAAATAACCACTGTAATGGACTCGAGCCAACTGAGGAAAACCTAACCTGGCCGTCGGCGGCTGGAAATAAAGCAATGTTAAGCTCTCCGTCGGAAATAATTCCCATACAAAAAGGTATTTCTTCTTTACAAAACTAAACATAAAAGCATAACAAATCAGTTTGGTTCTTCAGAACAGGAGTATTTCGATGCTCCAAGAGGGATGAATTCCCATAAACAGCCTTTAGCTTTCAACAAGGTTTGGAGGTCACTCTGACAGAAAGTGCCATTTGTCCACTGTAAAAAAAAAATAATAAAAAAAAATAAAAGTATAAAAAAAATAAAAGTCTGTGTGTTTCACAAAAATAAATTCTCCTAAGCACTATGGAGATTCAAACCCATGTCCCACACCTGGCTCCTTAACCACTACCCCAGGCTACGAACATCTTTGAAGCTTGTGCAATAGATGAGAAGGACAAGCATCCAGACAGTGATAGGTGACAAGTTAAAAGGCGGTTACCTTCACTTGGGATTGGAGCGGGTTCTCCACACGCTGGAGCCTGAGGGGTAGGGAGGACAGAGGAGTAAGGGGGGGGGGGAATGGAACTCCTGTAAGTTCCTCCTCAAACTCACATCCCACAAGTGTGAATATAGTGTAGCTGGATCTCAAGATTCAGGGCTTCGGCTATTTGCGATTTCACGTCATGCCTGAAACGGACGCGACGTGGTCCCGTTTACAGGCAAAGGATGCGGTAAATGCAGTCGCTGCTCACCTGGGTCACCACGTCGCTGGCTTCATTCTCCGTACACCTGAAGGGGCTCTCGCACACGGACAGGTTTGTGCTGTCGGGAAGGAACGAGGCCACTTATTCACCGGGATTCCAACATCTCCGTTTCAAAAAAGTTCACGCGGTGAAATTGACAGAAAGATGACAAATGTAATATTGAGAGATGAAGGCCTCTGGATGCCAACCATTGGCTGAATGTACAGCCAATCAGAGCACCCTGTGTAAAAAGAAAAAAAAAAAAACCTCTTAACTCACCAGTTTATTTCTCCTCCATCTGTCTGTTTCAGTACCAGTGCCTTCCAGTACTTGTGAGTGGACTTTATAACTTCAATGGCAAAATCCTGAAAGCAAAAACCCCACATCCCCCCCACCCCCACGGGACATCATTTTCCCTGCATTTTTTACTGGCATAAAACACAAATGATAAAATCCCGACGCCATGTAGCATTTCAGGTACCTTGTCCCTGATTTGACCATTGAAGGCAAACCGGTTCTCCGGCTTCCCGTCCGGAACCTTGTACTTCTTAAACCACTGGACCGTGGCTTCTAAATGTCCGGGTCGGCTCTTCTGGACATCCTCGATACCTGCGGCGAGAAAAAGCAGCGGAACATTGATCAAATGCAATGCCGACTTCCGCCAGCAGCAAAATGTCTGCTGAGGGTTTGCAAGTGGTTCTGAACCAGGAAGTTTAAGCTCACTGTTTAGCAAAGAGGCATCCGGGTCCTCCATGTTTATGGCGATTACTTTCCAGTCTGTCTCACCCTCATCGATCAAGGCCAGTACTCCCAAAACTTTCACCTGGACCACCTGTCCTGCAGAGCACACCTGGGGGCACAGTTTAACGCGGGCCGGGTTCAGAAGAACAGATGGCAATTTTATCGCATCATTTCCCACCGTCGTGTCTAACCTTCGAGCCAATGTCGCAGACGTCGACGGGGTCGTTGTCACCACAGCACGTAGTGTCCTTGTCTGTATGACATGGATCTTCCCAAGTCTGATGTAAAAAGAGGCCATGCTTTAATTAAAAACTGACTTCCTGTCTGAACGGTGATGTTAAAAGAAAAAAAATTTTAATCTTCACGTGCTTCAGTTTTTTGCTCTTCTCTACACATTCCTTTGAGAACAGAAATAGACTTAGGATGGGGAGATTCCACCCATAATCGCTTCTAGGACATCACTAACGTGGCTATGAACATACTTCTCACCTGTGGGAGAGCACCATAGTTCCAAATATAACCCTTGTGGGGAAAGACGTTGGCGACATATCGAAGTTTCCCTTTTTTCACGTCCTGCATGATTGGGTTCAGCGGTTCTTTGGTGGCAATCTGGGGAGAGAATACCGATAAACGCCACCGGCACAGGGGAACGGGTCCGACACGTCACGTTACTGAAAATCACCAAACCACACCAACAGCGATGGATGTCAATTTTTTAATATGTGTAGAGAAAAAAAAACTAACAAGATTAGACTACCTTCTCCTGGCATCTTTTTTCGCAATTGTATTTATTAGATTCCCAGAACTTGCACAGCTTGGAATGAAACAAATTTTCCAGACGCTCAAGCCCCTTGGTAACTATTTGCGAAGAATGCTTAAATATCACCGCGACCACCAACGGACGGTATTTTTAGTAACTTTATTACTACAAGTTAATCAATTCTCTCTTATTGTTTCCGAAGGGGTTTATTAGCTAAACCAGATTCTATCTCTGCTGGAGAATGGCAAGACAGTGCTGAAGGGCACAGGAGATATTTTCTATCAGACCCAGTGAAGATATGGTATGACAAGAAGGAAATGAGATGAACGTCAGACAACCGAAGGGAAAAAGCGTGGAAGTTGGTGTACATTTCCGATCCTCAAAAAAAGAAACGTCACTTGCCTCCATTTTGGCATTCGACCAACGTGGCACCTCCACAACCATATTAAACAGCACCTGGAAGACGTGGAGGATACAGGAGAAGGTTCTTTTGATGTAGACGCGGAAGACTGGCCAATGGGAGGGTGCTCCAACAATTTGGGAACTCAACATGCACCATTCACGTAAATCCAAAGTATTTTGTTATCATGCGTACAGACTATACTATTAAGTACAGACTATACTATTAAGTTTTTCTTAGCTTCATACGTCCTACAGACCACTGTGCCCAATAAATCCAAGGCAACAGATACAAAACGAAATACGGAATACAAAACAGCAGCCAACAATGAACAACAAATAACACAAAATAACACCATCATTCAAAGGCAGTTTGCGTATTCCGACAAGAATACCGCACTGGAGTCAATGCAGAAAATCGCACGGGTAACATTGTTGCGGTCTTCACAAGCAGTGGTTGAGCTCAAGGGCCAGAGACCTACCTCATTCTCGCTCATCTTCACTTTCTTCGATGAAGGAATGTCATTTTCCTGCAGAGGCAAACGTAGCTTTAAACATCCGAACACTGTAAGATGTACGGTGAGATCCGAGCCCGTTCGGAGCACAGGCTTACCAGCTTGGACAAACACACAACATGTTCTGTCACATGACATGCCACGCATCCTTGATCACTGAAGCAGGGCATGCTGACAACACCCACAGTCCGTCTAACGGCCGTCAAAAAGGCCAGCACAGACCACTGTTATCCCGGCATCCGATTGGCTCCTATCTGGTTTGGAGACGGGTGGAAATGTATGCCACATCGCTATTGACAGGAACCCAGGAAAAACACTTAACCTTTCCCTCTGTTCAATTAACATTTTCCCCCTGTCGGTTTAAATTATCTCTTTCGAAAGGTTCTCGTGCTTTATGGTTGGAGGCAGAGAAATCAATGCAGAAAAAAATGTCTCCACCCTACATTTTTCTGCCTGGCATTTGACCCCCTTAAAAAAGGACAGTAGATTTCCGAATGCTCACTCTCTCTTTAGATATGTCACTCTGGAATAAGACTTATTTACAGTATATTTTTTGGGATAAATGGAGAGCATGAATCACATGGATTCTGAGTGGGCGACAATGCATCCTCACACCTCCAGGGTTGGAGGTTCGAATCCCACCTCCACTCCGTGTGTGGAATTTGCATGATCTCTACATGTTATGTGGGTTCTGCTTGGTAATTCTGCAGAACAGAGAGATGCGGGTAGGTGGAAAGGTGTCTCAAATTGTCCACAGTGTGTGTGCACATGCCCTGTGATGGACTGGCATCCCATCCAGGGTGTCCCCTGCCCTGTGCCCTGCCAAGGACTGGCATTCCATCCCTGCCCACACCACCCATCCCTCTCTAGGATAAGCAGTAAGAAGGTGGGTGGATTATATACTATATGAACAGCACAGTAATGGATCAAGCAGGTTCACTCAATAATTCCCAGAATAAGATCAATGACATACATCTGGGATTTCAACGCCACAAAGAACTTAGCGAACTGCGCAGGCATAATCAAAACATTAGCGACAACGTATAACAATTATTTACTTGCTCAGCTGCAGCAAACAGCGGAATGTCATGGAAGGGTGAGATGTACTTCCCATCCGACGTTTCTGAAGAGAACAAAATTAAAATCAAATCATTATCGATTCATCACTGATTACATTCAATTATTTTAAAAGCCCTCAAACTTACAATCACAATTATACAAAAAAAAATGTACAGGGGTGGGGGTTTATATTTGGGTATTGCTATTTAATAGCATTTCAGCTGTTAACGGCTAACCACAAACAATTCAAAGAACATTTCTAGGAATATTAGCTCATCAGTGAAACATCGATCCCATGTGAAACACCTGCATGATAAAAACATGAAGCGAGGAAAAATCCATGTGACCTTATACCTTATGCAGAGATCAGCTGTCAGAAAACAAGTCATAATAAAGAGTGGTACCATGTTTGTATGTACACAGTATGCATGCACTGTGTGTGTCATATATATATATATATAAACAAAAAATTACACTATATAAAGAGAGCAGCCCTTTATTGACCCACATTTGTTGTTACCACAAGTTTTACGTCCTGGAACAGGTTCCAACCTGTTCTGCACAGGACTTGAAGCGCGCTCCAAAAAGTGACTCCGCGGGGATTATTTACAGATACATTCCCACATCACTGGTCTAAAACCAGTAGCGCAACACAACGTCTATAACGCATGTGTACCACTATCGATCAGGTTCAGCACATGCGGTCACAGGGTGACTTTGTCAGGTCACGTGGAGACCGCGAGCAGCCGCTCGTGACGTTAAACGCGGCGCGCCACGGCGCGTGAGCAGCTCGCTCGTCGCAAAATATGCATTTCTGGCGCCGCTCACGTGCTTGGTCGCAACCTCGACCTGCATTTTTATATAACCGAATAATTATCGCTATGACTCGCGAATCTCTCTCTACAAAAACGATGTTTTGGGGTCACGGTGAACAAAGTGATTAAATTAGCCACCCTGGCCGCTTTAACCCCAAGCGCCTAAATAACGAAGAAATAACTGTTCAGCGGGGTATTCAGATGGGTATTTATAAGTTGAGTGTATCCGCGGCTGCCGTTGAGGAAAAGGAGTAATGCGAAATTACTGCAGTTAAATGTCGTTTCTAAACCAAAGCCGATAGTTAAGGATTGTAGTTAAAGATGCGTGCGACGCGGTCACTCGTAGGCGTCATGGTGGATATAAAAACCTCTAATGAATGAGCGCCGCTAAGCTGTCGCCATGACTTACTAAAATAAATCCTGTAGTCGGCTGAGTTCGGGCGTCCTCGTTCTTCTGTTAAGTAGTGCACCATTTTTCTTAAGTAACAGAGGGACCCTTTTGAAACAAGCCCGTTCCCGGGGCTACGCCGCGGACCGAAAAGCAAAGCAGAGATTCTCCAGCATGAGCCCCAGAGCAGACGCATGCTGAGCCGCTTCTAATCGACGCAGCCCCGGTCTTCTCTTCCTGCCCGCGCTGCGGCCGGTCTACGAGCGCCCCCTAGCAGGCGCTCGGGGTACTGACGCCTCCCCCTGAAAGAACATGGGCGACCTCTGTCAGAAAATGGCTGACATCCCACAGCTAGGAAGCGTAACCTACGCCATTGCAACGGCATTTACCGCAGAGGTCAACCAAATAATAACCTAATTATACAGTGGGTTTTTATTAATGTGACTAAATACGACCCATGTAGAGACAGCACTGCATACATTACTGTAATAGTCTACAGTTCAGATAAATGGATTCAATGTTTTACTGCCCATAATTTCAATGGCTTGGAATACAATAATATTCATGCTGTACCTTCCTTAGTTTCCTGTAGCTATGTTAAATGTACATTGTATTATCCGTGCAGCGTTACGATCAAAGTCCTGTCCTCTGCCTCAAGTTTTGGGTGGGACTGTACACTTTTTCCGTCAAGGTCATCACGATGCATTTTACGAGCCTTGGTTTCTGAAGGACTGTTTACCTATAAATACAGGATTTCTATGTGTGTGTGAGAGAGAGAGCGAGCAAGACACCCCCCCACCCCTGTGAGTTACGTCATACTGGTTAGTCAACAGTAGACTGCTGTAGGACACCCCCACCCCCAGTTTAATAGCCGGACTTGCTCAGTGTTGCGCATAATATTGGTGACATTGTGGCCATTTCCAGTGAAGGAATGATGCTTGATGACCATTGATCTTTTTTATTTAACTTTGACTGCATCGGGGGTTAAGACAGTCTGAGCCAACTGGGTTACAGCACTTATCCCTGCTGGCTAACGTGATGCACGTTTCTGGAGCCAATTCCCACTGAGCGCCCTCTCCGCCGCCGCCGCTCGTCTCGGCGATGGTCACCATAGTAACAGGCTATCTGCTTTGTAATCCTTCCCTGGTGTCTCTTTCATTTCCACCTCATCACGGAGGAAGTCGTTTTGATGGGAAATAATTACGGCTGCGTTTAGGGGCTAAGTCGTTATCCGCTCTGTGGGCCAGCGCGGTGTTCAGAAAGTACACACGCATAGACACACACACACACACGGGTACGCCTTCTCTGTTGCCAGCCGCCACCGAGCATTCTGTTTGAACTGCAGATGCCGTGCTGTTAATTAAGTTGCTCAGTTGTACTTCACCCCAGCCACAGGACTGAGATGTTAGGCCTTCAGAAATGTCAGTGGTGAGCGGCACGGTAACCGTTGCCTTGGTCACAGGGCAAGTCGTTTTCCGTTCAGCCCCCTTTAGCTCCTATGTCTGCGGTCGTGACCGTTTCTCCGTTGTGGTCTTTTCTCTTCCCTGTTTACTGGTCTGGCAGCAGGTGGGCCATTTGCTAGTGGGGGAACATGGATTTGTGAAGGGACCAAAAAAGATTGACAGTTCCGCTCCTAAGAGGATTCGTCTGCTGTACCCTTGAACAAGGTCCTGACTGGTTTCAGAAAGACACTGAACTGATTCCTTCAGTTGCATGAGTAAATCTATCATTTGCATTTCAGCATTTCTGCTGAGGCTCTTAATAGTAATAATTATAATTAGATTGCCAAAATGTAATTATATGAATCAGTTTTTTGGTTGTAGTCCAGTTCTGAAGGACTGTCAGCAGAGAGCACAAATTCATTGGATCTTCTGTCCGCACATATACCTACACGTTAATTGCAATATGTGATAGAATTTCATATTTCCAATAAAATAAATGCTCCAGTATGTGTGTTTGCCACTTCCTGAATGTGGCAATTCACTGAATTTTAAAAACATTAAACTGGAAGTAAATAATGCTTTGAAAATGATAATTTTTATTATTTCTCATGCTGCAGTTTGAAAGCAGTGAGGCAGACAGTCAGTGCCGTATATGGCTGCATCGGAGCTATATAAAGGGGAACGAGTCGATGATCTGTGCAAACTTCAGACAGGTCTGGAAACATAATATGGTCCTTTAATGCCTGCACTTCAGAGGGGAGTGAAATGCATTCATTATTGTGACCAGGAATACAGTGCTTGGTTGTCAGTCATTGTCTTTGCATGCTGCTGGTGAACATACCTGTCTGACCTGATCTGTGAGAAGCCGGCCATGAACATTCCTCTTCCTGCATATGGGCCACAAAGATAAAAATCAAATACAGAGTTCTGCACTGTGCTGTCGCACATGTCCTTTTCCTGATTTTTCGTCTTCAAGGCAACTTTACACCCAGTTAAACAGGAATATTAATCATAAATGTTGTCCGGTTAGCTGGCGAGGTTAGTTACCAAGTGAGTTTAATTACATATTTTACTTATGCATACCTGCTGTCTTCTAGAGATTGCGGTTTATCCTGCTGTTCTGTCGTATCTCTCTTTTTTTTCTCGGTGACTTGGTAATTCCCAGGTAAAAATTTACCCATGTGTTATAAAAACTCAGTTACGACTGAGTCAAAAATTACTTTTGAATTATTTAACATCCATCAATCCAATCCATCATCCAATGGTTTTCCTGGATGATGTAACTTAACAATGTCTTCATTACCTGCAGGAGATCTGTGCCTTATGCAGAGGAAATGCAAACTCCACATACACACAGTGGGGATGCAATTCGAACCCCCCCATCCCTGGAAGTGTGGGACAGCGGTGCTGCCTACTGAGGCAGCACGAGTAATAATTAATATCCCTTAATTATACATGGTAATAAAATATCTAACCTCAAGTCAATTTTACTGTTAAAATAAACCTTTATCAATGTTATAAATCAGGCAATTAAACACTGCGAAGGTGCTTTTTCAAGCTGGTCTCAGCGGCGAGGCAGTAGCGCAACCAAGAGAGAATGCTTTTTATTTGTGGTGTAATGTGTGTCAGCTCAGGCACATTCTGATCCTGTTTGCTACATTAAACTGTTTTCTTCTGCATGTTTACCTTTCCTGGTTAGTATTACCTTACTGACCCACACCTTTGTTCAATATTTCCCGTGCTGGTCCGCAGGAACACACATCACCTGGTGTGAGCGGAGGTGGCCAAATCTGACATATGACCACGTTAGAAGAACGTGAAGGTTAATTTTAAACCATTACGCGAGAAACATGCGCGTGTTACTGACCGATAAGAACAAATGTTGTATTGGTCTGGACTGAGTGGGGGGGGG
>JABFEB020000082.1:333714-353099 GCA_019775895.2 Stomatorhinus ivindoensis
GTACGGCCGGGCAAGATGCCCCCCCCCCCCCCCCCCCCCACCACCCCCGTTTTTGCGAGAGCCTCGACCTTGACGGATTAGGGCACCTGCTACGAGAATGCAACCCAAATGACCTTGAGGGGTGGAAACGCAGCAACTGCCTGAACGGTCTACAAGTGAAACTGCAGCAGAAATAAACAAATGATGTAATGTGGTTGTGGCGGTGGGGGCGGAGTGGCGAGATGAGTTTTATGGTTGACTGGGATGTGTGGCCTCTTCCCTGTTTCCCGGCTTGCAAGCGACACAAAGCGGCTTTTCATATCCGCCCATCCCCCACCCCCAACAAGTCGTCCTTTGTACTTTGCCACAGGTGCACAGGGCTACGTGTACTCAACCTTTCTGAAGCCTTACAACCCCACGAAGGACCGGGCTGGGGTACGGCCCGAGGCCGCCGACGACTTCGACAATATCAGCCTATTCGTGTCTGGCGGTGCCGGTGGAAGCCGTACCAGCATCAGCGGCAGCGTCAGCACGGGAAGCCTGCGTGGATTCTGCCTCGATACTGTCGATGGCGCTCCTACCTCTGATGGCCTGCAGGGGGAGCCAGAGGCCCCAGAAGATGAAAATGCCGAAGACCAACAGGTGAGGGAATTATGTGGGGCCACAGTCTTCAGGCTTTGAGACCTCAGGAAAAATGTCTGCTGTCTCTTCCTAATCTGTCCCAGATGTATTTATATCAATTTTACCAACTATCATCACTATCATCTTTTTTTTTTAAGTACACCTTTTTAGAGAAGACATTTCAGGTGTAAGAACACTTTCAGCCTCTTGAAATAGTGCCATCTAGTGACAAAAGGTTGCAATAGCACCATTGTGTGGTATGCTGATCAGAGGGGTATTTCCTGGTCTGTGTGTGCAGAATGCCAGATTAGAAGCCACAATCACTGCTACCAGCAGAGCAGTGCAGGGCAGTTCTATTATTAGTGACATTTAGTGCTTGTAAATTAAATGGGAAATTGAAAAACATAGCTCCTGATCTGGAGACCAGGTAAGTAGTAGCCTGCAGCAATAGGTTATGGGTTCATAGCTATGGGTGGGCCTCATTTGTACCCTAAAAATGAGACACACGACACAAGGAACTTCAGCAAAAGGTTCAGCGTCGCTTGCAAATGAAGTGCCGATACTGGGACAATCCGGGAGTCAAATTAGCATTAAAAAAATCAATACGTAATCAGATTAGCAGATTTACATGTGGAACCCCAGGTGAGGTTTCGCCACCGTTTAAATGATGGCTTCAGTTAGGAGACGAAGCCCCCCCTCCCCCAGAATAAGCTAGGCGTGCCTCTGACGCCCCCTGCCTGTGTGTCTCTTGTGTCGCAGTTTTATGCTGTGTACGCCTTCCAGGCGCGCTGCTCGCAGGAGCTCACCCTGCGGGAGTACCAGCACGTGCGGATCCTGCGCTTCTGCGACCTGGGCGGCAATAAGGAGTGGTGGCTGGCAGAGGCGGAGGGCCAGCAGGGATATGTCCCAGCCAACTACCTGGGCAGGATGTCCTATGCCTAGCGCAGGCCCCGGAGAGTGAACTGCGGCCAGTGACATTTAGAGGCCAGCAGGGGGCATGGCGGTTAAAGGTCTACCGACCGAACTCTGCTGCTCCGCTCCCAACTGAGGTACATTACCTGAATCGTTCAGGTAAATTATCACCTACAAAGATGGTCGAAGTATGAATCTGAAGTGTGAATCACTGTGAGAAACGATATTAACCCTAACTTGACCCTGTACACAGTAACTGATTATGGAAGGGAGATGAATGGATGTATGCGTAATCCTCCTATAAATGATGGTCATCCAGGACTTTGTATTTAACACCTGCAGTGTTTCATCGATTATAATGAATGTCACAAATGTCTATAAAAATATGAAGTAGATGTACAGCAGATGTATTTTATCAGAATTAATATTCATATTAATTATTAGAGGATTTAAATTTATACAGAGATAAATGTGTCTATATCCCGACAGCGTGTATATTTTATAAAAGGTTTTATGCAGTGATGAATAAAGATCTATTATGGACCGAAAGTGTGAACAAGAGGCTGATGGCGTGTGAGGAAACATTCTGGATTTTTCTAATTGCCATCTATTGAACAGCTGCTGTGGTGTGGTGTACGGCAAAGTGTCCCGTTAGCCCGTCAGAGACAAAGTGGGAAAGATTTCCCTAAAGATATCTAGGAACAACAGTCCAGTGTATCCTTCAGGGACAAAACAGGTCCATCTCAGACTACACCATGATTAGCAAAAAATAAGGTCATTTCTATGTTTAATCAACATGGAATTTCTTTAGTGTCTCCCCCAGACATGGATTACTGATAAACAATAAAAATACTTTTTTGACAATCAGACGAGGAATGTATTTCACCAAGTCAAATATTAGAAGACACAAAGGTTTTGTTTGGGGTTAACAAATGCTATCAGCTAAAGAACAGGGTCTGGAAAATCGGTGTTTCTCTTTTATTACATAAAACTAAATCCTATCAAAGAAAAGCAAACAGAAACATTATGGGCACAGCACCTTTTGCACTGGTCCTGACACAGGGTCGAACCACAGTGCACAGATCGATCGTGATGAATTCTGTCGGTCCGGGCACACTTAGAGGGAGGGGGCATGCCTCGTGGCATCTGGAGGGCAAAGCCACGGGTGATCTTGGAGATGTCGCGCCCGGTCCAGGCTGTCTGGAGAAGGGGGCGGGGTCCTTCAGAGCGAAGGAGGCGGCTGCGGACCTGCCAGACAGGGAGGTGGACACGGGGGCCTGGCTCAGTCACAGTCTCTGGTGCTCAGCGAACTGTTGGAGGGGAGGGGAGGGTGTGGGTGAGGAGAAAGATAAGGATGAATTACACTGAAGGCAAATCTCCACCACACGAAGCACAGCACCTGCCCCCTGGTGGCAGATAAGCAGCACAGACCTAAGGCCACTTTGGACTAAACCTCGGGCCATCGATAATCCTGGACCAGACCCGGTTCAGAGAGCACGCCGTCTCCATCACAAGCCGCCTGTGTCCATCGAAATCACCCCCGGGCAGACAGGCCTGGACTCCCATCTCCATCCCACATCCCAGCCGAGCTCCTTTACCAAAAGCAACACATGCTGGGGACCCTCCTTTGTGCACGTCGGGTTCTAAAAAAAAAAAAAAAAAAAAAGGGCTCCGGAACCCAGCAGGACCGTGACTGACGTTACCTTTGTCTCCTCTACCGCCACCGGTTAGTAAGAACAGCCACGACAAAACCTGCCCCCCTAAATGTGAGCGTGTTCTCTGTGGGGGTGTGCGCAGCGCTTCGGACATCCTACCTAAAAACCAAAACATCTAAGGAAAACCGGTAAGGCTGAAAAAGAATTCCTTCTGTGTTCTGTTCTGCTGCATTCTGAAGCATTTAAATGGAAGTCACTTACCTGACGGTCTTTATAAAGAAATAAGGTACAGTACACTGTTTAAGGTACAGTACATTTTAAGGTATGGTACACTGCTTAAGGTACAGTACATTTTAAGGTACAGTACAATGTTTAAGGTACGGTACATTTTAAGGTACGGTACACTGCTTAAGGTACAGTACAATGTTTAAGGTACAGTACACTGTTTAAGGTATGGTACATTTTAAGGTACGGTACACTGCTTAAGGTCCTGCCTCTGCTAGGATTCTGTGTGCCCTTCTTCGCCCGCATTTGTGCGACTATGTTTGCAAACAGTCATGTGTAGTGTTACGCGCACCCCGGACACTGAAGGGGGGCGCTCCGTTCTCATTGAAAGCAGCTTGCCTCTGCTGTCCTCGTCACACTGAGACAAGGTGTCCTCCGCCCTGCTCGGAACCCCCCAAAATGAGCAGCAGTCGCGTTCTTACAGAGCCTTAAAAAAAAAGATGGCGGTCGAAACGTTTAGCGCAAAGGATCGCAGAGGAATCCCTTGCTGTGGTCAGAGCAGAGAGTCAGATGCCGTATTTTAGGACACTCCCAGTATCAGGGCGGGGGAGGGAGGGACACACATAAAAACGTCATTCAATTGTTAAAAAGATGAAATTTATTTAACTTTCGAGAAGAAGGGGGAAAAACATTTTATTTCCTAAAACAGAAGAGGAGAGCGTACAAAGCTGCCTTCAAGGGAGCGGATTCTTTTGGACAGAATGGGACACGGGGATGGCCTGGGGGGGAGAGCAGCATTCAGACGGATTCAAGTATCAAATGGACCGGAGTTCTGCCGTCGTCATGGTCACCGATTTACATAGCGACGGGTGCCATCATCTTTTGATCTTTCTCTGTGCCGCTTTCTTTTTGACCATCTGAAGGCGTTTCATGGCATTGACCTGGGACTCCTGGGAGGTGGGTGCCTTGCCCCCCGCCTGGGACTCCGCAGTCGCCTTCGGCCCGCTGCCCCCGGCCCCCCCGCTCCCGGTGGCCTCGCCGGTCGGGACGGCACTGCTGGAGCCCAGCGAGCCCACCTTGTTGCTGTCGGTGACAGACCCTCGGGTCAGGCCCGGCTTCCCCAGTGTCAGGGGCGGCGGGGGCTTTAGGGGGGTCGCGGAGGAGCCGTTGCCACCAGCCGCCATTTTGGCGCCAAGGCCCGACTTGGCCCCGGCCAGACTGGAGAGCCCCACTGGCTTCTGGCCCGAGGAGGCCGCCTTGCCACTGACACTCTGTGCCGACGAGCCCAGCTTGGATCCACCAGGACCGGCTTTGGCCCCGAAGGCGGCCCACCCGCTCAGGCCACTGGCGGCAGGCAGGGAAGAGCTGGTGCTGGAGGGGGCCACGGAAACCACGGCAGAGGCCTGTGGGAGCAAGACAGGACAAAAACGGTCACCTTGACATCTGGTCAAAATGGTGCCAATTCAAGCCATCCTCCTTAAATGCAGATGCGGCTGATCACCTTGACCTCAGTCCTCTTGAAAGCCTGGAAGGTGCTGGCTGTGTCCTGTTTGGGCTTAACATCTGGCCTTTTCACCAGCGTGTCCTTCACCACAGGGGCTGCGGACGCGATGGCCGGGGCTGGTTTCTGAGGAGGCTTCTGGGTCTTCTGGGCCTGAAGAGGAAGGAAGGAAATAAATAAACAAAGCAGACCGTCACCTTGGACTTCTATTTCCACTATCTGGACAGAAATCTTATGCACCAAACCATCGAAACCAATTCCTCTGAAGAGGGAGGAAAGGGGAAAAACAGGCGACGGAGCAAATGAGCAGCACGGTTGGCGGAGTTTGGAGAAACCTGGAGGAGGACCTACCATGCGCTTCATCTGCCTGGTGCAGCGGGCACAGTACCACACCAAGCGCGGGTCATTCACGTCCTTGTCTGTCACCTGGGGTTTGTGACAGTCCTGGTGATAAAGATTGTGGCACTCCTGACACTCGACGAGCTGGTTCCCAGAGGTAACCGTCATCTGCCTGGAGAAAGAGCGGATGGTTTTATAGGAGCCTAACTTGCATATCCTGGGTATCCACACCGCTCTCAGAGATACACACCTGCACACCACGCAGGCCAGACCCATCTCCATGGCGAAGTCGTCCGCGCTGGTCTCGTCGAAGCTAGACAGGTCCGGCACAGGCAGGTCCTTGCTAGTCTGCACTGTGACAGGGGATGCGCGGTTCTCCACCCTCTCCAGACGGGGTTTCTTTGGGGGGTCGGCAGTATCAACGAGGTCCACCTTCAGCTAAAATGAAAGCGAGACGCACAGCTGCCCAGTGACTCACTGAGGGTAGCATTTTATTATTACGCAGCTCAGCAGACAGAAGCTATATAGCAGCACTATGGAAATATGTCTTGGACTCCCCCCCCCGAAGCATACCTTCTCTGACGTTCTTTTTTCACTTTCTTTTTTGCTCTTCTCTGAGCTGCTCGATTTGCCGCTACTGCCCATTGAGGAGGAACCAGCGGAGGACGACTTCAAGTCCTGCTTGCTCAAGCTCACCTTAGCGACGGACACCTTTGCGATCTCCATATCCTGTTAATGTGAGATTACATGTCAACCCGCAATGTTACAAAGAACAGCGGAAATGATGCAGCGACGGTGGGCTTAATATCGAGAGCGTACTTTCTGTGAGATCCTATAGCTGCTGTCACTTCCTCTTGCCAAGGACTCGTCCAGCAGAGCCTTGAGTTTCTCCGCTGAATCCTTGGTTTTCGAATGTAGGTATCCTAGACCTTTCAGGAAGATCGGGTCCAGCTCCAGGTTTACAGAGGCGGCCATGATCCCCGTCAGCTGTCACGCGAAACACGGGGTCTTATTCCTCATCAAATACCATATGACGCCATAAAAATATCACAAATACATATATTTATAGGTTATTATCAACAAGAAAACAACTTGTAAAACGGACCAAAAAGATGTGCATCGAGGAAACAAAAGGTATCAGCGTTAATTTCCACAAGAATGAAATAATAAGGAAACTAAAATATTTCCGCTACACTAGTTCGTCTATACGGCATATAGGATTAACTCCTTGTTCTCAACATTATAAATATTGCATTATTAGTATATCTAAGCTTGCAATATGGGGGGGGGGGGGAAACTGTTAACAGCCAGACAGTACCGAGACAACCCTATTTTAATCGCTAACGAACACGCAAATATGGTAAATTCTCACCCTCGATCACCATAAGAGAAAAATGTATTCAAAAATCAACCCACGCCCTCCTTCCGAGTTTTTAAATTAATGTTACATTAGACAGCCTTCTCTGTATTTTCCGCAACATTACATCTGCAGGAACTCATTTAGAAACCGACAAAGCTACCAGCGACGCTCCGCAGTCCCACCGTTAAATCCGTCCGCGGAGACAACCTGACCGATACTTTTTAAAAGACAGTAATGCTGTTATGTGACATAAAACAATTTTAATAAAATTAAATGTAAATCATTAATTCAAAAGATAATAACTGACTGTTTTCTTTTTCTTTTCTTGGAGATTTAATATAGTGAAATGTTGTGCCTGTTGATACGCGGTTTTGTGGACAGACGAGCGGCTTTCGCTGTGACACCAGGAAGTTCTGTAGAACCGGCGTGAGTGTTTTGAAAGTGCAGCGAGAGGTACTTCGGCATTGTGAGTGTGAATAACCTTCCTGAAATGACACATTTAAACCAGTGTTGTCAACTTTGGACAGCTGGCTAGCGTGAGATTTTCATTTCGAGACAAGTTTACACACGCGTTTACATATATGTAAGTGTTTTATTACCTTGCAAATAGTCAATAGGGTTTGCAAACTACCGCAATGCTTTCGGTATAGCTAATCTTAGGTTTATAATGGAATAATATAGATTTGCTGTAAGATTTCATGCGTGAGCGTCAGAAAGCGTGAATGTTACGCCAGATTGATGAGAGATAGTAGCCTTGATTTAAACGTAGTTTCTGGATAACAGGTTGATATCGATAAAACCACCCCACGCAATCTTCTAAATTTTGTGCTACATTTAATTTATTTACGTCACGCTATAAACTTTAGATACCAGTTAAATGATTCAGTGGTGGTTCTTTTAAGTTAGGTTATATTATGACTGTCAGTTGGAGAAGTGGCTTTAATCAGAATTTACTAACCTGATGCAGAATTATTAATTTGGTTGTTTGATTCCAGTATGTATTTAAGTGAGCTTTCTTGCCATGCTTGTTGTCTTGTTAATTAATAAAGATTAGCCTACTGGCCTGGTTAGAGACCACCCTGTCTTGACGGCACCACGATGCACCATGCGGGAGAAAAGCAGGAGCACCAGTGTCTCTTCCTGGAAGTGACCGGCCGCAGCGAGGAGTCCGTCCTCCCTATGCACTCTTCCATCGTGTTGTTCCTTCTCTCCTACTGCGAGTGCACGTCCTTTCGCCTGTTTCTGGTGGCGGACGACGGACAGCCTTGGAGCGGGCATGTCCCGGCTGGCTTGGGCGCCGTAGAAATCCGACGGGAGCAGATGCCGCCACTGGTCAGGAGCTGCCGGTTGCCTGCCGTGCTGGATGCGGACGGCGGCTTCTGTCGGACCGGCTTGGCCGTGGTGCTAAGACACATCCTGCACCGGGTCTGTGAGGAGGAGCCCCAACGGAGGGACATGCAGGCGCTGCTCGGGTTCAAGAAAACCTGCCTCAAAGCCTGCGCCGAGGTACGGAGCCGCCAGGGATAACCTGGTGCGTTGATTAATATCGGATGTGCCTTTAGTAGAGGGTTAAACTAAAAGGAAACCCAGCGGAATATTTTAATGATACTTATTTTTATTGTGTTAAAACTGCGTAAATGAAATTCACTTTTTTATGCCATGTCCTTTTCCATATTGCTGTCATATATGAACGGACTAGAATTTCTTTCTATGAGTGGTAGTCTTACTCATTTTTACTGACAACAGTTACATTTAGTTACCGATCAAAAGCGGAAGTTTGGGAGCAGTCCCGGTTCAGTTCCTTGGTAAAGAGTAAGGCCGCTGGGTTCCTCCTGAGATTTTAGCTTTCACCACTGGGGGCACCAGGAGGCAGCATGGCAA
This sequence comes from Stomatorhinus ivindoensis, assembly GCA_019775895.2. Taxonomy (NCBI): domain Eukaryota; kingdom Metazoa; phylum Chordata; class Actinopteri; order Osteoglossiformes; family Mormyridae; genus Stomatorhinus; species Stomatorhinus ivindoensis. The sequence continues at coordinate 342,188 of JABFEB020000082.1, forward strand.
TTAAGGGCAGGGATTTGTACTTGGAAGGGGTGCTGTTGTACTCCGTTTCTTTTTCTAAAGAAATATACAGCTGTATGACGGGGTAAAGCTCTGTGAACAGCTTTGGAGAGACGAGCAGTTCAAGAAGCTGAATGTCATACAAAAAAATTTTTTTTTGTATAATTTGTGAGACGCTTAAACACCACTCAGAATCCTGGAGAAGCAGGTTAATTTTCAGATCCTTGCACAGGAAGTGAGCTGCTCTGATATTCTGTCACTCTACTGCCCCCTGCAGGTGAGCCAGTGGACACGGCTGTGTGAACTCAGCATCCCTTCCGCCGTGGAGGAGTACCTCTGTTCTCTGGGGGGGCGAGACTCCCCCGTGCCTGCTGCCATCCTGCATCTGGAGCGGAAGCTGGGTGAGCCCGTCAAGGTGCACAACGACGACAAGATTCGACGGCAGAAGCTGCAGCTGCAGCAGGAGGGGGAAGCGGGCCCTCAGGAGGCCTCAGCATCTGGGCCCCTTCCCAACCAGGGGTCTGACGGACTGGAGCTCAAGGCCGCTTTGGCCAAGCTGTCGGTGGGCGCAGTTCAGACTCCAGCCACCAGGGGGCCCTCTGACATCAGGAAAGTGAAGACCACCAAGCTGCCCCAACTGGAACACGTGTTTGCGGAGGGCCTGTATTTTACCCTCGCTGACCTTGTTCTCATACCTTGCGTGCACCACTACTTAGTAAGTTTACTGGAATTTCTAACTTGGTGAATTTCAATAATTACAAACAATTTATGAATTTTCCTGCGCACGGAATCCTATGCATATATAATCTCATTAACGATTGCTTTATATTGCATGCCATAAAAATGCACATACTAAAATGTCATTAGCATAATGCCTGAAGCAGTGCAGCATTGCTGTTTTCTAGCAGAAGTACTGCAAGGCTGAAGATAAAACCTTTATTATGACAGTGTGCGAGAGGGCTCCACTTCAGCGGGGCTGTTTATGTGAAAATGAGCATTTCGCAGCATATTCAGATGTGCAAGGCAGGAAGAGAAGAGATTTGGCAGGTCGTATGTGTGGTTGAGAAGTCGTCCTGTGAAGCAGACTGTGATTTTTCATGGGTATGTTGCCACATGAGTTCTGTCTTCTCTGCAGTGGAGACAGTCTGGTGGAGGTTTGGGTGTAGAGCGGTTTAGAGAGGTGGGGGGGGACACCTGAAATATCGGGTCATTTCCAGCTCCGCCCATCCATATCCTGGCTGCTATGATCACTGAGCCGGGGTGTCGACTAAATGGGAACCTTCCTGAGGAAGGAAGCAAAATAATCTAAAAGGAAGCATAATTTTATACAATTTCTTTATTTAGTAGATGCTTTTATCCAAAGTGATGTACATTTTGAAAATGGGGGAACGCGGTCCTTGGAGCATTTGTGGGTTTACAGCCCACAACGGCGAAATGGCTCAGCTGATTGTGGCATTCAAACCAGTAACCTTCTGATCAACAGGCATAATGTGCTAATCCACCATTATATATAATCTTAGGCAGAGGCTACTCCTTTTATTTCCAAATTGGGGTCAGTCCCGCCCACCTGGACCCTGATAAAAGGATAATTTGTGCAGGAACAGTTGTGGCAGGTGGTGTCGGCTTGAGAACACCAGTATGTTTTGGGTGACTAATTTCTAATTGGATGTTAACATTGATGGGGCGGGACAATTAGGAATAACTGACAGATTTTATGGAGCTGATAAGCAGCTACTGAAATTGTTTCCCGAAATTTAATTCATATTAAATAGCACGAACCAATCAAAGGGATCCAACCGGGCGGCCGGATCTGGCCCGAGGGTTGCTAGTCAACTAGCTTCAGCGTCGGGAGTGAATTTATCGCATGTCGGCTAATTAACTAGCCGCCTCTTGCTTTGGGGATTTCAATTTGTGCAAGCTGAGGGAAACTGCAGTTTGTTTGTCCCACGAGGTGCCTGCACACTTTGAGTTTCGCTATTAGCACCACTTGTGTTGGGTTCCTCCTTACGAAGCCTTATTTCCCTGAGCTCCCAGCCCCTCACTGATGTTCTGTGTTTTTGGCCCACAGCGTGCCTTACAGAGCCACAGCAACAGCAACCTGGCCCAGCTCCCGCTCCTGCTCCGCTGGTACCTCCGCGTCCAGGAGGTCCCTGGGGTGCGCAGGGCTGCTGAGGCCTGTGGGATTGCTCTTCTCACCCCGCAGGCCTCGGTGTTCCCAACCCAGGCAGAGCTGCTGCAGCCTGGGGAAGAGGAGCAGGAAAGTAGGGGGATGATGCAGGCGGCCTTTGTTGGAGGCCCCAGGCCTACGATGACCAAGCTTAAGGTGATTAAACAGTCCATATTGGTGCAGAGGCCGCTGTCTCTGTGACTCGTGTTCTGGTCCAGTAAACCTGACACTGTAAAGACTGTAAAAGTTCTCAGTAATGGCATTAAGCAGTACTTTGTGTCCCATTACGGATGCTCACTTCCAGCCTGTCTCCGTATGGATAGCAGCCTTACTGCTGTGAAATTGGCCGTCCTTGATGGAATTTGCCTGCCTGCTCTTACGACGGCCCAAATCTCTGAATAGTCTGTCTGGAGGGGGATGCTGTTGTACCGTCCGAGCTCTTTGGGGGGGGGGATTTTATCGCCTGGACAGACACCTGCTGCATTTTTGCCTGTTTTTCGTTTTGTTTGTAATGACTTTTTGTATGAATGATGAACATGGAAGCAAAAATGGAACCATATGCGAGGCTTGACAGCTTATAATCCCGTAATGTTGACACCAAGGTCTAACAGTGATTGGTGGGTCTTCATCGTTGGGTTCGTTTGGGGGCTATAATGGAACAGATGTGGCTGCTCCCCCCAGTAGTCCCCAAATTGCCCCCCCATTCAGCCCAGTTGGCCCCTTTAAAATCCCTGAGTTTATAAAAAAGTATTTTTTTGGGGTCCCTGTGGCCCCTGTGAGTGGAAAGCCCCCCCCCCCCTCGCCTCTAGGGGTATCGCCCCCAAAGAATGATTTTTTCCATCCATCGCCCCAGATGAGTGATCGCTGCGTTGCTTCTGTTCCATGTCGCAGCTGTTCCTGCCGGCACGGCCAGTTGGCGTACACCCCCCCCCCCCCCCACCCAAGGCGAGTGACCTGTGGCTCTCGATTCACATCCACCTCGGTTGCTGTCCAAACCGCATGCCCTTGTCCCAAACAGAAGAGGCCGAATGACTTTTAATGACCAGATTTTATCAGAATCACCTCTCAGTTTCCGAACCACCTTAAATCTACCCGAGCTTTGCTGTGTAAGAGAAGTATACTATATTATACTCATTAAGCTGCTGCTTTTATCCAGCGTGGCATACATGGGAGAAAGCATGGCTCAAACAGTAACAGCAGTAACTGGGGGATTAAGGGTCTTACTCCGGGGCCCATTGGTCACTCAACCAACCCTGGGATTTGAACCAGCGACCTTCTGATCACGGGCCAAGCATCCTTATCTGCGGTGGGTCAGAAAGTCCTTTTTGAGATCTCTGGGTAAGACCCTGCTGGCAAAACTTGGCTTTTTAACATAGTACCGTAGGTTAAAAAAATGTGTTGAGCGCAACGTATTTATCACAAACGGAGTTGCACAATTTAGAACAATCTACTGTTCGTTTCCCAAATTCCGTAGCCGGGTTGAAGAGTTCAGCAAGGATGGATGGTGCGCCAGCTACTCACCCCAAAGTCCGTTTATAGCCCATCTTGGGCTTGTGAGGCTGCCCGGGACTTTTGTTCTGCCTAGATGTATCGTGCAGTAACCCTTCTAATGGGTGCCGGATCAGAATGCCGGTCATTGATGGTTCCAAGAAGCCTGCTGTACAAACAGTTTTGGTGTTCGGGCTGTGATTTGTGTGGTCCTGGGAAGTTTCTATGGTAACGCCAGTGCCTTTTGTGTGTGTGTGTGTGTGTGAAACCCAGGAGGGTGGCATCGAACCCATCTTCTCTCCCCATCCCTTCCCATCATGGACCCTGGACTGGGACCGGCTGCCGGCGGCCGTCAATCCCACAGAAGGTACCAGCGCCGCCGGGGTTCTCGCGGCAGAGGGATACAGGCCCGTCTCACACACCTGTGATTGGGTCTCGCCCCGAGAAGTCGGTATTAGAGGAGAGTACTTCTCTGCTCCGGTTTTCCGTCGCGCCGGGAAATCACTGGGTGGGCGCAGCAGCGGACCAAAACACGACGGTTTTTAATGTGCCTTGGGGCTGCATCTGGTGGACGCACACACCCCCGAGGGTCCATGTTGAGGTTCCACATGTTGGACACGTTGGGAAAGAGTGCCGGTGCAGTTCCAGGTGTTTCAAGTCAGGCATAAAATATGTCTCTCCAGATGTGCGATGATGTCTCCCTCCCCCTTTTTGCCATTGAGGTTGACGGTAGCATGTGCCCCTCGACACCCCTCCCCCCCCCCCCGTCCCCCCATGAAGACGGATGCATTTTTTGGCCCCGTGACCTTTTCTCTCGTCACGGCGCTGGCTGAGAAATGCAGGGGCCCCTGGAGAGTGACCCCGATTGAGCGGCGGGTCGCCTGGTTACGCCCTGAGCGTCAGCCAGTCGCTGTCTCAGCAGAACGGCGCCTGGAGCCGCGGCTCGTTTGCCAGGAAAGTCTCCCGGGGATCGACTGTCACATGACTGAAAGAGTATGGCAGCCTTTCCACCGCTGTGAAATGTAAAGCTAACCGACGCTGCCCTGTACCCCCAGTTTCACCCAGGTAATGACTAACAATGTAGGCACACCCCTAACCACGAATGGACCGTGCCACCCCTAACCACGAATGGACCGTGCCACCCCTAACCACGAATGGACCGTGCCACCCCTAACCACAAATTCATTATGTCACCCCTAACTATGAATGGACCATTCCACTGCTAACCATGATTTGATTAAATCATCCCCAACTGTGAATAAACCGTGTCTTCCCTTCCGGGTCATTTGGGGATGAGCTGCTCTCTTGGGTCTCGTAAGGAATTTGGGGTAATTGGTGTCTGCATTTCCAGTAAAGACCATAATAAATGTTTAATGTAGAGACCTGTTGCAAAGGTCCATGCAGGAAATGTAATGGTAGTTACATATGACATTTTTAGAAACTGATGCTGATGTTTCAGTCTCTGCCCTGGTTCTTCATCTCCAATGGTCTGTCTGTGTGTGTGTGTGGCATCCCATTTGGGTTGAAACTCACTGTCTTTGCTGCTACGGACCCGTAATTGAATAAGTTGAGTACGCAGCACACACACGCTCGAAGGCTTATATAAATACGACAACGCCTGCCCATGTCATCAGTAGCCTGTTCATATCCACTCATGCTTAAATTAAAGTTGTACAGCGGTTTTTCTGTACCCTGGGAGGAAGACAAGTAATGTTCGCTAGTTCCTTACGCTATTTAAAATGTCCCAAATCTCGCATTTAAGTCTCCCCAAAGCACTCGAATTGGTAACACGATTTGGCGGGACAATTATGAGGGAATGAATCATGAGGAACCTACAAGGCATCCTTAGAAGGAAGGAGCCCCCCCCCCCCCCCTCTCCGAGGCAAATTGCCGTGCTTGTAACTCTTGTGTTTTGGCCCGTTGGTAATTGGTAGTTAAGGAGGCAACATCCAGCCAGTTTGTATCGATTCTGTGTTGTGGATCCTTCAGTCTGTCGGTGCTCCCATCTCCTGCTAAAACACTGTCCCCCTCACTACCTGTGCTCAGGGGGACCTAGCAGGTGTTACACATCCCGAGGGCTGGATTGTGATGGGTTTTCCTCACATTTAAATGCCACACCAGGGAGTATGATGTCCGTGAGTGCTGTATGTGGAATGTGGAACACCTGTTCTCATCTGAGAGGATCATTTCATCACCTAAAGCAATTTTGCATGCAGGTCGCTATATAGTTAAACCACCCAATATCGATGCAATTATATGCTGTTAGTCTTCAGCATTGTGTTGGTATGACTTTAGGATTTAGGCTAACATGGCTTAGCAACAGGGAGGTCTCGCCAAGAGTTTGCGAAAACCAGTTTGTTCAGGGTGAGTGGCTGACGTCTGATCACCAGTCACATGGGGGGGAAAACGCTATGCTTGGTTAGTCACACCCCGGACTAACCGCTGTGTCGACTGCAGGGTACGCTGGGCGTTCCTCGATTTCGCTCTTAGGTCGTTTAATCTGGCTCTTTAAGGGCTGTAATTGTAAGATTTAAAGGTGCCATTAAAATGACTCTGGTGCAATGTGCTTCTGAATTCTCTTCCCCCACATCAGTAGTTAATTGGTACTCTGTTTTTTGTTTTCCTTATTTCTGCCAACGACTCCCTCACCCGTACTCATAGGTTCCCCCCCCCCCCCTGAATCTTAATAAATGCAGGCTTGGTGGGAGGCCTGGTTGTCGAGGTTCTGAATACTTAAGCACCGTGGGTAAATAATAGGTTTGCCTCGTGAGATGGCGGTTGATTGGTGACCGGTTCGCTTTCCGTTGCGTGTCGCTCTTGCGCCGGCTCTACAGTGACGGGATGAAGAACTTTGCAAAGAGCCTGATCCCCAGATCCTCAGGTGTGTAATTTGTAAAGAAATCCGGATCTCACGTCCAAACCACTTCAAATCGATTCTCCATTGATTTATATGAAGATGACTGCAGCATCCTGCAAGCCTCTCTGGAAACCAATCAGTCCCAGATTAATGCAGATATAGGTATGAATCTGAAAAATATACAAGTATCTTGAGCATGCTGTATGACTGGTAATGCAGCTAAATTTATGAAAAAATATAAAAATGGTCAAATTCCCAGAAGGAGATTGGATTCCCTCCCTTCCTGTCCCTTATCTCATTTGTCTCATCACAGTTGACCCTAACGTGGACCATATAATCCTTCTCCACAAATGAAATGTTAACCCTTGGACGCTGATCCAACATGGGCCTTCTCGTCATTCCTGTTTGCGCTCATCTCACAAATCCATCAGTTTGCAGATTAACTGCTCACCGAAGTATATTGGACCCACGTTTCCATGGCTACCAGGGCAGGATTCTGGAGACGGTCAAGACCCGTAAGCCTTGCCGTGAGCTGACGTAGGCTTTCATTCTCCCAAGGGGGGAAAAAGCCGTCTAGTTGCCCATATTTACTAATTTTGTTGCTGCCGCTTGAAAGCCTCTGAGAAGGGTGGAATCTGGCCCACATGGTAATTGAGATGTGAGCTAGGCTATGGTGTTTTGAAGTTCGGTGTTGGAGTAGTGATTTGTGCAGCCTGTAGGTAATTACTGAAGAACCATGTTGATGGGCTCCTACAATCCTAGTATATTTTGGGCTTTATTACCTTGGAAACTATGGTACTGTTTTAGTTTCTCAATGAGTTACCATTTTTCCTTTCACATTAGATTGTCTCCAGGACACGGTAACTCTGTGCTCAAGCAACCCCAGGGCAGAGACGCCCCGAATGGGTTGCCCGTCCAACACAAACCATGGTCAGTTTAGTAAAGCTGGTTCACCTCACTGCTGGAGGAAACTCACTAGGCGTGCAGAAGACATGCAAATTCTGCCGGCACAGGGCCAGAGCAGGATTTGAACACTCTGCCCGAGAGCTGCGAGCTTGTTCTGTTACCCATTAAGCCACCGTTCCGCCCATAGTCTGGTCTCATTTTTATTTATTTCTTAACCACCTGTGTTTTTTTTTCTTTCTCTCTACAGATCTAGTCCATGCCTCGCACCGTTCTCTGTTAATCGGTTTTGCAAAGGGTCTTTGTTGGGGTGTTATGGGAAAAAACTCAGGGAGGACAAAGTGTGGGGCGGATGGATTTGAGAGATGGCCTCTGAGAGAGGCTCTCCGCATTCCCGCAGCCCTGAGGCAGGCGCGTCAGCAATTACACGGCATGCTTCTGCGGAGAATGGTCTGCCCGGCTGTCGGCGCCAACGCCTTCGTCCCACTGCTATGAATATCATTGACTTGGGGCAACCCGGATCTTTCCGCCGGTGACAGGAGCGTCGGGATGCATTCCAAATTGAGCCTGGCTGGGAGGGCCTCGGTAAAACCTCATCGCGTGGACGTCTCCCGTGCTTTGTGGCATCTCAACAAGGTCAAGTACTTCTGGCACTCCTCTGTTGCAGAGTTGTGCGCCAACTCCCACCTTGCACCCGTTTGCTTAGAACCGTGGGAGCTCTGGAGGTTAGATATGCTTCTCATGTGAAGGTCACCACCGGTTCTTTGGATGTACCCTTGAGTGACATCTTAAGCTAATGCCCTCAGCTGGCTGTAACGTTAAGCCCTAGAGTGTCACTCCCAGTATTTTCCCAGGCTATTAACCCTTCTCCAAAGACCGAGGCTCCCCAGGGACCTTCTGTCAGTCGCTCCTTGTCTGTCTCTCTCTCTTCAATGGGTTATCACCTTACGCTTGTTAGCCACACCCATGGCACGTCCTCCAAGAATGGCACCAAGCACTCAGAGGAGATGGTTGACCAGCATTAAGAGCTAATCGTCCATGGAAGCAGACTAGTTAGGGTAGCCAGCAAGCGACTCACAGCGCACAACAATTGCTCCTGTCCTTGGTGCATAGGTTCCATTTCTGCCCCTAGGGACACACCCCTTTTGGTGCTGCTGTTTGGTCTGATCATCCTTAACCGGTAGCTGCTTACGTAGCTGTAAACCTGCTGGTCACCACACCCCCATACCAGACGTAAATTACAGCTTATTTTTCAATGTCTACTGCAGGGTTACATGTAGAGGACAGATTATCTTCTGTTGGGAGGAATTACAGCTCTGTGGGTTTGAGAGCCAGGGGCTTGTCTTACTCGCTCGTGTTTATTTAGGGCCTTGCTGTTCTTCTCAGCCACTCAGAAGTATCTAGTTCCCCCGTTTGGGGGAGGAGATGGAGAGGGGGGGGGGGCATTGATGGACTGTTGTTTGTTCGTCAGTCTGCACACCACACACGTCGTGCCGATTCACCACATACCACGTGCTAGCTGCCCCCCCCGTGAATACCACAGCCCCTCCGATGGCACCAGCTGGGGGTAAACGGAGCCCTCTGGACTGCCCTGCATCAGCTGGGCCCTCCGCTAGTGCTGCCAACCCCCCCGGTAGTAGCCACCACGCTCGTCATGACTACCAAACTGCTGCAGTAAGCACTTATTTCTTGCACAGTGCAAAAATAACAAAAGTGACAGTTGTGGCCTATGTCAGGGAACGGGGTGAAATTCCGGCCTCGGGCGTGTTGAGCAAGCCCCCTCCTTGTTTGTCGGGAGCTCAGATGTGATTGGTCTCCTTTTTGTCTTGATGTCGGGTCATGGAGAGGGCATGGGTGTCAGCGCCGGGGTCTGGGGGTGTCTGTACGGCGCAGCTATTCACAGGTCTCCCTCCCGGTCTGCTATCTGGTTGCCATACCGCCATCTTGTTCCCTGGTGGGTGTTCGCAAAGGCTTGGGTGTTCACCTCTTGTGGGCTTGGCAGTTGCCCGCATTCTGCATACTTTCTCTCAAAACAAACATGCCAGGATTTCCACCGCCCCACGTGCATGACCAGAGCCTCGATATTCAGCTGAGGAACACGCTCCTTAGCCGGCTTCAAAATAGCTGGTGGTGCAGGTGGATGGGACAGGGTTTGAGCTGGGAAATGATGGGGGTGGCTTCTGTCTTCATGGGCCGCGGGCAGCTGGTTCCTCACAGCTACGCTGGGATGAGCCCCTCACCACCCTTCAGAATCTCTTAGAGCTCTCTGCTGACACTTCTGTTCGTCGTCCCGGCAACATAAAGCAGTGGTTCTGTGGTTGCCGTGGCCTCGGTGTATTGCATTCCAGTCCCGGCAACGGACACGTGCTACCGACATCCTGAAGGGTTCAGGGAGAGTTTGAACTTGAGAGACGGCAGCAAGTCCCTTATCTTCTGGAAACCTTGATGCAGTCCAGCACCATGACACACGGGTGACCTTTGCACCTGTGTTGTAGTGCACCCCCCCCCCCATTTGACGGTCAAACAAGACTGGATAGAAGGGGCAGGTAGTTTAGCAGTTAAAACCTGGCGCACAATGACTTGACACTTTAGCTGACAAGCTAAACAAAGGATGGGGGGGGAACACCAGGGTGGGGTGCGGTTTGGTAATGGTTTTTCCAGCCGAACAGCGGCGAGCTCAGGAATTATGTTTGGACTTCACGGTTTTTGGGAAGGTTGAGGTATTCTGTGAGGGCTGCGTAGGGGTCGGGGTAGGGGGGGGGGGCGGTTAGCCGTCAAGATCATCCACTCGACCGCCAGTCTGTGACAGTGTGTTGTCTCAGGATGGCTTCACGGGACCTGTTCCCATGATTACTCCCTCCCCAGCAATGCTTTTGTTTTTTCCCTGACGGAGGGTGAAATTCATTGGTAAGCGAGTCTAGTTAAAGGAAAGGTGCCGCTTTCACGTTAATAGGAGGGACTTTGATCGCGTCTCTATTTTTCATTCGCGGGACGGCGTCGGTTAGAGAGATTATATTGACCCTGAGTCTCTGCATGGGTGCGCTGTCGTGTGAGAGAGTAGCCTGATACACATCAGGCATTAATAAAGATGAGGGTGAGTCACACTGAGTGGCAATGCCCCCCCCCCAAAGCCACGTTTTTCCTATTTTGACGGAAAATCTGTGTGTGGCGGCCGACAATGGAAGGAAAGTGAGATCTGCCCCAAATGACGAGCCGCTGCTGTTCATCACCATGCTGATGGCTTTTTTTTTTTGGGGGGGGGGGGGGGTCACAGTGTGTTCCTTTAAGATGAGGGTGGCTTCAATCAGGAGCATCATCATCAGCATGAACATCATCTCCTTGGGCTCCTTGGGCCTGATGTACTATTCAGGTAATCCTACTGCAGTGCGATTTCCTGCATAAAAATGGACAAAATGATGGTTAGCAAAGGGAGGTTGACCAAGCCAGGAAGTCCTTTCAAACGTGGACTCGGGGGGGGGGGGGGCTTTGTGGACGTCGGG
>JABFEB020000082.1:358464-371116 GCA_019775895.2 Stomatorhinus ivindoensis
ACCGAATGTGGTTTGGGGAGCAGTTAAGCTCAAAAGAAAACATTGGTTTTGGGGGCCGGGGGGCAGATGGGGGGGGGTGAGAATAAGGTGTGAAATGGGGGCATGGGGATCATATTCAGTCAGGCCTTCAGCAAGGAGAATTACTCGTGACGAAGTCGACACTGTGCTGCCCGCTCCCATGAAGCCTTGTCGGACTCAGGTACCGGGAATGCTGGGAACTTCTGCCGTGAAACTTCTTGTTTTCACAAATGTCTTAACGGATTATTGGAGCGCAACGTCTAACTGACTGTAACGGCAGAATTAAGCTGTTGGATATGAAATATTTCTTCATGTGCAGGGAATGGAGGCGGGGGGGCTGTTGGGAGGGTGTTTCTTTTTTTTAAATGTGTGTATCGATTTATTCATTTACTGTTTGCAGGAAAAATGTCAGACGTCCGGGCGACGAGAAAGCGGCAGCAGCTGAACAACCTGGTTGCCATGGTGACGAAGTTAGCACGTCCGGGAGAGCGGGTGGTGGACTTCTGCAGCGGAGGTGTAAGCGTCGGGTGGGCGGTGACGCCGTGTATGACCGCTACACGGCCGCGGGGCCGCCTCTGCGGCGGGTGAACGTGTCGGTCCGATTCCGCAAGCTGCCGGCCTGGGCTCTCTGAGACTCGTCCTCTCCGCCGTTTGTGTTGACAGGGACACGTCGGCATCGTTCTCGCCCACGCCCTCCCCGAGTGCCAGGTAAGACTTTGCCGAAAGTCTCCCTCGACAGGTTGCGCCCTCTGCACCAGACCCGGTGTCGGCGGTCGGCGGCAAATTGCTCAACCTGAGAAAACATTGAATTCATTCCCAGTGTCCTGCCGGCGTGTGGTTTTTCCCCGACTCTCTTAATATACGAGTCGCGCGACCCCGGACCGCCGGCCTCTGTGCACTCAAACACTTTTTCCTCCTCTCCACAAACATAACAGGCGGAGACCAAACATTTGTCAGCTGGTTGAATTTAATTTGAAGCCAGCACTGAATCTTGGGGCCCAGGAGAGCCTAATGCTGTTTGTTGGTTGAAGGTTTCATTTCCGTTACCTCTGCAGCAATCTAGCCCTAAATTGACGGCAGCCCTGGGTCTCGCTTGCCGCGGAGACTCGGCGGATCGATCGCGAATCATGTCGAGGGTCTCCTAGGTCACGTGGTGCAGACGCTGGCTCTGCTGACAGATTTTACCCCCCCCCCCCCTTCTCTTAGGTGATTCTGATCGAGAACAAGGAGGAGTCCCTGCTCCGAGCGAAAGCCCGATGTGCTGAACTCAGCCTGAAAAATGTGTCCTTTATCCAGGGGAACCTGGACTACTTCACTGGACCCTTCCAGATAGGGGTGAGTCCCATCGGAACGACAGGCGTCTCTGCATGCATGTGAATGCGGCTGCAACACGTCGCTACTGGCCGCCCAGGGTCAGTCTCCTGTTGTTCTAATTTCCATTGGTTCCTCGCTGCTCGTGTATTTACTGAACAGCCCCCCCCCGACCCCCCCCCGAAATCCCTCATTAGTTTCAAGGACTGGCAGTTGACTGCTGTCTTCTCTTGAATTTATTGCACATTTCGTTTCATAAATGTAAATATTTGTTTTTCTTTCCATTTTTCTGTCCTTCCGTGCTCAAGAAAGCCCAGAGCGTCTGTTTTATTTTGAATGGTCGAGTTAATGAATTCCAAGAGCTCTGCTCTTCATTCGAGTTTTTACCCTGCGGGTGCCCTTTCACCCCCATGGGAGTCTGAAATAAAACACAGTTTCCCATTGACGGTTTGTCTTGCTGCCTCTCGCTGCTGCTGGCCTGAGGTTCGCGATACCCACCACCACTGTGGGCCATTTTTGCATTTAACTCCCTCAGATCTTTGTATGTTGAGTTCTGCTCCTACATCAGCCGTGTTCGTTCGAGGTCTCTCTCTCTCTCCAGCACTCTGATCTTTGTATGTTGAGTTCTGCTCCTGCAGTTTGGGATTTCTCAAACTCATATTTCTGTATGTTGAACTTCTCATTGAAATACTACATTTTCTCATATCTGATAAATCTGGTGACCGTGCTGAAAGTGTGTATTGCAGAACTCTTCCCCAGAGTTTATCTCCGAGCATCTTGACTCATCCCATACCGCTGCAGTGTGTTTCTTCCAGAAGCTTCCTCGTGTCCTGCACGGCTCGGGCAGGCGAGAGCTGCATCGCTCAAGGACAAACTCGCATCCTTCCTATATAATAACCCCTAGCAGCTTCACTTCTGTGGTCATGTCTTCTTTAATATTTCGTCTTCTCAGAATTCATTCAGTACCAGTTGTCACTTAATTACTCACAAATGTCCTGCATAATTAAATCCCATAGCAGTTGGTTTCAGTTTATGCCAATTAAAAAATTTTTTTAAAGCAGCAGCTGTGATGTAACGTGCTTAATAATCTGATTGGCTACGTCGGACTCCCCAGCCCGTTGTAAAATACGCCCCCGTTTTGTTGTACGGCTGTCAGACACAGGACTCTGGGACCAGGGGGCTGAACGCTGCAGGGGAGACCCTCTTTTTTGCTTTTTTTTTTCCGTGTCCGCGCTGGGGATCCTTAAGCGGGAGTTATTTTCCCCAGTTGTTGGAAGCATTCGTCATTGCCTCTCCCACCTAACTGAATTTGGAATCGCGAGGGCGTTTTGGATGCGACTTTGCGTCTGTCTAGCTTCTGTTTTGTTGGGCGAGTCATCTTCATGTTTTTTTTTTTTGTTTTTTTTGTTTTTTTTTAAGAAATGAAGGAAACCAGACTCAAGTATTTACCAAGCAGATTCATACTCTTGTAGAAGTTCTGTAAGGTTTGACCTGAACTCGCATAATCCAGAGAATTCCCATTGTGCAGAAGCTTACTACACAAGCTAAATCAGCTACAGTCTGTGTATGGAATGACACTGTATTAAAGATCTGCTCATGGCATTCGAATGATGCACTCCATGCATTCTTAATCACAATATCCCCGTGTAGTGTGGCCTTTCAGTGCTATCCTGTGGTAATAGTGTATATGTATGTATATATGTCTTTATATATGAGTAAAGAGTTGATCACAGAAAAAGAGCTTTATCACGAAGTACATAAGTAGAGGTGAGTGTAGCTTGCTGTCTAAGCGCAGGCTATGCGGGGCCCCTGGAGCCTTATTTGGGGGGTTAAGGGCCCAACGGAGATGTGGCTGCACTGCTGAGCACAAGATTCAGACTGGCGGAGCCACACTGCCTGGGCCGAGGCCACAGACGTGTTGGGAACCCTGCCCGCCATGTTCCTCTCCTCGCCGGATAAGGAACGAGAGCCGGGGGGGGGGGGGCGCGCCGTGGCGCTGAGCCGCACCTGCGGTCTGTCCGAGGCTCACGTTTCAGCCAAGTCTCTTCGGTGGTCTGGAGGGTCAATGCTGAGGATATTTTGCAGTGTTAAAACAAGCATTTTCCAGCCCAGAAAGTATGTGAATGATCCCCAACAAGATTGATGAGGCTAATAAGAACCGCTTTGCTAACACAATTCAGCCCCTTATGATCTTTCTTTTATGCATTATTCACTGCGGCCGTTGCTAAGGCTTATTAATAATGGCCTCGGGTTCTCTGCTAAGTGCATCTTCGCAGGGCTTTCTCGACGTGCAGGTTTTGCGACCGGTGGCTTGTAGCTAAAGTAAACGCGGCGCGCGGGCGTGCGGCGCACGTCTGCTCGTTTTCCGAGGAACACAGCGTCCCTTTTTTCCCCAGCTTATTAAGCCTCCTCTGCTATGAAAAACAAAATTCCTTCGGTCGCTTGCCAAACCTGCCCACCATCTTGCTTTCATTACCGTTGCGCACTCCTTTCCAAGGAGGAGATAAGGCGACTGCGGGGCCCTTGCCTGTGGACTTCTGCGTGGACCATTTTTGTGTTTATTTTTGCGTATTTTCAGACCCCTGTACCGCATTCCTATCCCCGGTCTGTGAAGTCCACGTTACATATTAGTAAGTAATAACATAACTGATTCCCAATTCCCTCTGCAGTCTTTAATTTCCGCCGAATAGAATTAAATTAATGAAGCTCGTGATTGATGCCAAGGTCATTCTCTCAGGATGCAGACGTCTTGAAATGGCTTCCCTGTGGATATTGTCAAACTGGTTCCTTATCCCTGCTCCAATGAACGATTCGGTCATCAGGTGGACTCCCTGAGTGCCGACGCTTCGCAACTCAGTGCCATGCCGACGCGAGACATAATCCTGAACCTTCCCGAGCTCCACGGCGTTCCCTTTTGTGTAGGAGTTCTGAAACGTGGCCACTTACACTTTCTTAGAAAGTTCAAACTTCCCCATGGCAACCATGCTCGGTCCAGGTGCTGTGCTGTGTCTGCGGAAAGCTGGAGTGGCTCCGGAGAAATATTCCGGTGAAGGGCAGCATGTAGAAGGTCAACGACTACGCAGAGCACTCTCACCCCCCTGATGCCACGAGATGGTCTCAGATGGAAAAGCTTGCAGCTCTTCCTAGAAGAGGGTCTGGTAGAAAGGAAAGAGTGCTCTTGTTGAACCATTAGTGGAAGAACCCATTATTCATAATGGCGGGGTGACGCATTAATGGAAGAGCCCATTACTCTGAACAGTGTAAGGCATCAGTGGAAAGACCCATTACCCATAATGGGGGTGAATCAGCAGTGGAAGGGCCCATTACCCATAATGGGGGTGAATCATCAACAGATGGACTCATTATTCATTACACAGGTGAAGTTCTTCATAAGAGGTGAAAGCGGTTCTACTTTCGCTAAGTGGAAATGTGAAGTTGGAGGCCCTAGGATCTGGACCGGTGCAGTTACAATCTCCCCCACTGTGTGCCGCCAGGTGGCGCTGCATGCATGCGGTGTGGCCACAGACATGGTCCTGGAGCACTGCTTGCAGGCCGCCGCCGCCTTCGTCGTCAGCCCCTGCTGCTACGGCTTCGTCCAGAACACCTGGAAGTTCACCTTCCCCCGGAGGTGAGTCACTTGGAAGACACAAGACTTAACTTCCTGTTTGAGTACGACATGGGCGGCTTTGGTGTCTTATTAACTTTAAAATATTCACCAGAGGGCACGTTAAACATCGAAGGCACCAAAAGCAGGCTAACTGCTCTGCCCATTGAGCCCAGTAACCCTACCGCCAAATACAAAGACGCCTTCTAAAGATACACTTACCGAGACTGTGCTGTTCCATTCTGGGGAATGTGTGAATTCAATGCAAATATCGTAAATATCTAACACATTCACGTCTGTTTGCAGCAAGCGGTTTTCGGACGTGCTGAGCTACAAGGTACGTTCCACTGCGCCGTCAGAATGCGATGTGCTACGTTCTAGCCCAGCGTCTGGCCTGAGTCACGCATGGTTTTACAGTCATCGCTGCGATGCTGCCACGTGTCAAGCTTATGCTCGGGAGCTGTAAACAGATTAGCTTCTGAAATTCCTGGTGTTTGGTGGGGGGGTGAGGAATGATACGAGTTTCCCCCGGAAATCTACAAACGCGAGGTCCCTCTGGGCTTATCAGTTTCCCACTGCAGTGTCGAACATTCTGGAGATTAAAAGAGCCCCGGATTTGTGGATTTATTCGGGTCTAATTAAACCTGAGACTCTGTATTCCAGTTTACTTTATAATAATGCTAATATCACGTTAAAGGCTTGATGAACTTGACCTCTTGTTGTGACGTTGGTACTTCTATTCCCTATAATCTTTCTAAGTACCTCTATTCATCATCCTGCGCACAAGCTCTTTTGGGATTTAATCAATTTAACACCGTGCTGGTGGGGGATACAGTTTAGTCGTTGACGGTCCCCTGCCCTGAAAGACGAGGCAGTATTAAGCGGCCCTCTGATGGATCAGCACTGAGCCCAAAAGCACGAACCCTCTGCTGTCGACGGCCCTTCCGGCGCCAGGCTGGAATGCCCGGGGCATGATGATGTATGACGCAGCACCGAGATGGACTATCAATGATTGGAAGTATCGATATTTAACACTGAGCCGTAATGGCCGAATGCAGGCCCAAAGGGTGCTTTCTCATCGAGGAATGAAGAATGGGATCAATTAGAGAGACAGGAATCCCGATGAGCGCTGTTAGCGAAGGCGCACTACTGCCCCAGGGAAAACTGGGGGGGGGTGTCGAGTCATGGTTTATTCCTACCTCCAAGAACTTAGTTCCCAAGTGCCCAGGCATGTTTGAACTCTGTGACAGTGCTATTGGTGGAGGGCTTGCACCTCAAGGATATAGATTTTAGGAAGTTTCCAGAACGTTGCAAACAAACAGGAATGCATGGGTTCCCACCTCACAAGTCGTCGTCTCCCAACTTCTCCCGGCAGGAGCATATGATCCTCTGCAGGTTCGCGGACCAAACGGCTGGGCAGTTGCCTCCCGACCGACAGTTAATAGGTAAGGAGGCAACTCCATTAATAGACTCCAAAGTACCACTCACCCCCCGTGGGCCAGGTTAAATGTTCCTGTTTGCTAATCGGTATACAGGGGAACGATCAGTTAGCAGAGGCAGTGTATGAAACATGAGCTTGTTTGATGTTTATAGGAGTAAATCTTGTTCGTGGATAGGATGTGTTGGTTTGAGCGTGTATCATCGAGGCTGAAGATGTGGGAGAGCTTTTCAGTCGCGTCCTTCGTCCCTGAATTTATGACCCACCTTCTGCCAACTTCACTGGCACCGAAAACAAAGCCCTCCCTTCCCACGGTCCGGTCAGCTTCAGCCCTTATAAATCGTGCCGTTTCTGACGGCTGCTGCTCCATTGACGCTGTCTGGGGTGTGAGAGGGTAGACCCTTTCCCATCCGTCGGCGGGCGCAACCTAACAAGCGTTAACGTCTGTCCTTACAGCCACCAATAGAAAGTTCATACAGCATCACTCTTTCTCAAGCAGACTTCAAAAATAATCATCCTGGCACACACTGTAACAGGATTTGCCTCTTAAACATATCCTGTAATAAGATTCTTCACTTTAATTAAACTTTGAAATGCTTGTAACATGTTAATGATATTGTTCCTGTTGGCATTTTCTTGCAGATGTTAGTTAACGTTTCCAATTTTTATTTACTTTGATGGGAAATGAAGATTAGGAAGCACTTTATTGGTGCCATTTGTAGCTCCCTCTCGCTCTCTCTCTCTCTCTCTCTCCCTCCTTAGGCAAGCAGTGCATGGGTTTGGTGGATCTGGATCGGGCTTGGGCCGCAGAGAGTCTGGGTTACTCAGTCCGGGTCCTGACCATGGAGCCTGCAGGCTGCTCCCCTAAGAACAGCATGCTGGTCGGGGTCCCCACTCGACGGAGACCCTGCTGAAGCCGGGGACAGGATTCCGGGAACTTAGTTCCTCTCGTATTCGAGATGCAATCATGTTTTATAAAACCCCCATCACTTCTGCTATGGCACTTTGTGCCATTATACCAGAAGGTGGAAACACAGGGTTGTAATTCAACCTTAAGGGCATTGTCGATATTTTATGGATAAAATTTTTTTACAGACAAAGAAACATGTTTTATTGAACCTGATTTTATACTAGGAACCTTTCCAGGAGCTGAAGACCACCCCAGTCTTCGAACAGCTGGGCCGAAGAAGAAGCAGTGATATAAAATAAGATTATTACGGTTATTAAAATGTCAGACGGTGGGGGCTCAGATGAATGCCTGAAACCACCTGAGATGATCGTCCCTGTGATCCAGGGCTTGATCCTGCATGACACTATGAGCGGCCTTTAGGGGAATGCAGCCCACCCCCCCAACTCGCGTGTCCAGAGTCTTCACGACCCGGCGGACACCGCTAAGCCAGGCGTGTTGGCCACGTTGCTGATCCCGGGAAAGGCAAGATCTTTCCCTAACGGTGAACCGCACCGGGTGTGGAATAAAACAAGAAAAAAAGACAATAGGCACAAAAAAAAACAATAAATACACATTTACCTCTGACTCCTGCTGCAGAAGTACAGGTTGCAGACTGCATTCGTGTAGCGTTTTAATACTGAATAAATGTTTTGAAAATCTAACGAATGTGATCTGTGTGGTCCCAGCATACTCCAATACACCAGTATATGCCGGAGATTCTTCGCCCTGCTGGGATTTGTCTATCTGCTTCTCCCAGTGATAAGATAAACAAAACAGGTGAGATAGGACTTGTTGTAGGAAGTAGAAATGGCCCTCAAAACCGGACACTTTGGAGAGGAGATTGCCCTTGCTTCCCGTTTCGTGTCGTTCTACAAATTAGGAGAATGGGATTCCGTAATAGATGACAACAGATTTTTACATCTGCGGCTTGGTGTTGCGGTTAAGCCACAAAGCCGGGCCATCTGCCTCTTAAAGTCATTGCGAATGCAAAATTATTCATTGGAATGGACCGTCGTTCGCCGGCAATCTATAAGAGTCCTCTTTATCTGCAGATGTTGTGTTTTTAAATGCTCAGCGATAAGAATTCCAAAAGAGAATCACAGACCACTGATCCCTCAGGACCGCTATTGATGTTTTCAAGAGCTGAGCAGTATGCTGATTGATTATGGAAGGCGACAGTCTCAAAGCAGGATTAGTACATCAACAAAGAACGGCGGGAGCGAAGGCCGTACAGATTCAAGGTTGGCGCGAACTTTGAGTGACGTGGCCAGTCGAGATGAAATGTTTTCCTTAATCAAAGCGAGGTAGTACATGCTCTGCATTTCCATCATCCTGAGTGATGTACCCAGAACTCAATGGGTAATTCTTGCATGTGTGCATGTGTTTTGTTTTTCGTTTAGTTTTTTTTTTTTTTGCTGCTGGTTCAATACCACCTTCCTTAAGCATAGCAGTGCGTTTGCCGATTCTTCCGTGTGCCTAATCCCTTCATTTGTAAGTCATAAGCTTGTCTGGCTCACTGATTAATACAGCAAGATTCTTGGCAGAACTTCTCCCAAGGTTGACGCAGACTAAGGGCACAGACCCTTCCTATCTTTGGCCGTGTGCCTGGTAGCCTTGGGTCCTGGGTCAAGGTCCCTGGCCGTCCCGTGCCTCGACTCTTGGGGAATGCCGACTCGTTCCTCCTCCGGCTACAGAGACCATCTCAGGGACTCATCTGAATTCTGTGCTTGCAGACTGTCTTGGGGTGAATGGCAGGGCGCACGACACCTTCAGGAGCCAGACTCATTTCAAAGGGATATTTTCTCAGCATCCCCCCTGCCCCCGCCTCCCATTATCGTTGTCCCTGCCCCAGTACGTATGACAGACACATAGAGGCAGACGCCTATTGAATATGCGATGTGGGGGACTCAATGAAATGCGTTACTCTGTGGGAAGGCTGAGGAGAGGCTAAGGTTTACCTTGTTTGTGTATAATGCGCTATGCTGTAGGTCACTCTCATCAGCTAACCCATCCAGATATCTATCATGTATACTTCAGTATTAATTCCTCTTCCAGCCCCTACGGAACATGAACATGTTCTGAAGTTCCTCAGTATTACGTTCCCATCGACTTTTCATTGTATCCCCCCCCCTTACTTAAAGACTTACTTCGACGTCTGGAGACTTCCCCACATCCATATCAGGAATTTCACATTTCGTAAGTGGTCCGTTAACTTAATTCCAGGATATATTACTACAATGTCCTTTTGTGTTTATCAAAACAAGAAAAAAACACGTTTTTGTATTAAAATCTCTTGGGCTAATCTGTCAGAAATTACAATCAGTCAAGCATTTCCAAATTTTCCCCCGACTTTTCAGTTTTAAGGGGGGTGAAAAGGACTTCTTGTTTAAAACACTGGTACATGACCCAGCACGCTCTGACAGAACGCAGTTAAAAAGGTTCGTTATCTAAAACTGATCTTGAGATTCAGGTATGGATTTGGTTGGCCGGAGAAAAACTCGAGTCCTCCAAGCTTCTAAAACAAGCAGCAAAAGTAAACAAGCCGAATTTAATTCATTTGCTTTATCGCTTAGCCACGGAGAGATAGCAGAACGTTTGCTGTAGAATTAAATGAAAAAAACGCAGGTTTCTGCGGATTCTCTAAGTACAGGTACATTATTATTTTTTAAATCATGGCTTTTCTGAGACATCTGTCATTCTGACATGGACATGCATCACGCTGCGGATAGTGTTAAGATAACCGAAGGGCTTTCACCTCTGGGGGTGTTTCAAGCCAATTACCTTTCTAATTGGTCACTATATAGGCCTATAAGTTACAGCACAGTACCGCTGCGGTTGTGTTGGAGA
The DNA here is from genome assembly GCA_019775895.2 of Stomatorhinus ivindoensis. Classification (NCBI taxonomy): domain Eukaryota; kingdom Metazoa; phylum Chordata; class Actinopteri; order Osteoglossiformes; family Mormyridae; genus Stomatorhinus; species Stomatorhinus ivindoensis. The sequence continues at coordinate 368,632 of JABFEB020000082.1, forward strand.
TTGGGTTCTGTGCTTATCCAAATCCCAGTTGGGGGCCGTGAAATATTGTGAGCGAAACTGAGGTAAATTGAAGTGAAAATGGATCATAGATCAAAGTGAAACGTCTACTGAAAGACAAAGAATCGATGGCAAAATTATGGCAATTTGGACGTCACAGCCATAGCAATAAAACCTTTCAGAGGGTGGTTTGGTAAAGCTGAACGAATATAATGGTTTGTGTAGCTGTTCTCTACCACAATTGGGATTTCATTCGGGTTGATTTAACTGGACAAATGGGGAACTTTTTTGAATGTCTGTTTTAAATGGCTTCAGAGCAAGTAAGTGTGTAAGATGCTGGTTATAAACAGCCTCATCGTCGATCATCACCTGAGAGAAATACGTGAAAAGGTACAGATCTCAAGCAAAAGAATTTCCAAAGATGAGACGGCGTGTTTTTTTCCTCGCAATATCAGTACCGGGTTACCGAAATTTCTTAGATACGAGGCTTTAAGTCATGAAACTTTCATCGAGATGCCCCGGAGGCAGAGCACGTGGTGCATGACAATGGAAAACTGAAATGCAATCAGCCTCCAAAAATGCTATTCCCTAGATATATAGTAAACAAGACCTCATCTCCGTAATATGAGCGAGTTGATATGTAGTATCTACCAGCATGTGTAAATTAAGGTGTGGCAGTCCTACTTAACTTCCCAAAGTTTATCCATCTACTCTTGGTTTATTACCTACAAGGCACACGATTCCGCAAAACTGGCTTTAATTTAACTGAGCACCACGCCAGCAGACCGTTTAAGGGAGAGCGTAGGTGTCCGGTACAGCTAATAGGGGTAATTTTACCCAGTCCCAACCCAGATCGTTTGCTCGGTCTGAAAGGTGCGGTGCCGGCCGCAAACGATGCGAGGCGTGAAACGTGCGTCTACGACTCTAATGACTTGTTTTTTTTATGAGCCGTGCTAAAAGTGTACGATCTGTGGAGTGGTGTGTGCAGACAGAGAGGGGGCTGTAAGGTGTGTATCAGATGGGTCTGTGGCCGTGTGTGGGAAAACTCCATACTGCGCCGGTAGAGTGCACTCCGCTCTTGACAGATCCGGTTTCCCTCCTGTAAATGAAGTGTGCGCAGGGCACCCAAACCGCACCGGCTCTGAGGTTGGAAAAGCTCCCCGTGCTCGTTTTCCTCGCAGGTGACAGTGTTTGAATGCGGGGATCCGCTGCCTGACCGCCAGTGTGGGTTTCGGGAAAGCATTGGAGGACACATTGGTCTAAGGATGGAAGTATGGGTGAAGTTGGCGCTTCTGTGTGGCTGCTGCTTCGGAGCGATCGCGGACTTTGACGGCAGGTACGAACAGTGTTTATATGTGCAAAGTATATACGGCCAGTGTGTTGTGAATGCCGTGCGACTCGCTCATGAAACGGCCAGCGTTTTCTGTTATTCCTGGAAGAACGTGTTTCTGCAGATACATTAAACAATCTACATTTAAATATATATAACTTAACTGCATTGGTAGCAGAGACTGATATATATATATAATAATATATATATATTATATGTGTCATGCTGCTTAAAATTAATTTTTAGGTTTACAGAGACGAGGTGTATTTTATTGAGTATTAATCTTCATAACGATAAAAACGTAAACCGCTTTGATTCTATGGCTTATTTTGCACGGACTACTGAACACGTTTGTAAACCATCGGACATTTCGACCATTTTAAATGTATTGCCTGTTTAGAGCTGCGATTCGCACTTGTTTTCACCGTTAATTACTGAATACGATATAAACGCATATATGCATCTGTTATTTACAAGACGGTGAAGTTTTAAATCCCGGCAACACAAAACGTGCGTCTGTAGTTCTTGTATTAGTCACAAGTGGGGGGTTGCTTACATATTTCCCCGCTGATCTTTGGGAAGTGACAACCTTCACGTTGCTGGGTGGTTCAAGTCCAAACACGATTGGGGTGAAATATTTGAAGAAGCGGGACAGGAAGGTGCCGAAGCTGAGGAATGCGCTCTGATCCAGGACGGCCGACGTGCGCAGTGCCGCCGCCGCAGTCGGCAAGCTGCCCTCACCTATAATCTGTGGATACCACTTCCTTTAATTATCCAATATGCACGCATATGTCATAGCGGAGAATGTGAAGTAATTTTACTAATATTTTCGTTCTCGTCCATTAGGTTACATTGGGTTACCGCTGCTGGCTCTTTATTGCCATTTCCCTAAGAAGTTGCCATTTCTACCAAGCAAATATTGAAATGATGTCCAATTGACTTTAAGGCTTGGAAGATATTTAGCCACCTCGAACAGTTCGGTCTGATCTCCTTTAATTATAACCTGGGGGTTTAAAAAAGTTTAATGTCGACGCTTCAATCCAACCATCAAACCACAGTATTGTTTAATTTTCTAGACTGAGTGGTACTAAGTCTAGCTAAGCTCAAAATAAATAAATCGCAGGGACCCGATGGCATCTTACCGATAGTTTTAAAAGA
>JABFEB020000082.1:392996-404306 GCA_019775895.2 Stomatorhinus ivindoensis
CGCAAGGTCCCAGTGGCCCCCACTCGGCCGGCCCTGACTCCCAGGAGCACCACGGTGGACAACAGTATCCAGAAGGAGGTCACCTCGAAGCCCAGAGGAGATGTTCACAGTAAGATTCTCTCCTGCTTTCTCCCGTGCGGTAGGGGGGCCTTCCACAGCGGCATGTCGCTCGAGTGGCTCGCTAACACCGCTCACCGTCTTGGCTGGGAAACGCTGTCACGACGATCACTGAACCGTGTCAAACGTGTCGACGCGTCTCAGAGCTCTGCCAGAATCTGTGGCCACGGCCCTGTTATTGTGCCCGAGAAAAAGAATAAAATCCACCGGTCTGTGGACAGATTTACCGGGGAGTCAGAAATGCGGTGCCGCAGACGGCTTCCTGGCTCTCCGTGGGATGTGACCGACGTACGCGACGGCTGGGGTTCCCTCGAGGGGGGAGGGAGGCTGAGGTTTCAGGAACCGGCGGTTTTAGGTTTGGCGTTTCCTCACCCCTGCTTAAAAGAAAGGGCTTGCGAGGTCTCCTGCGTGTTATTTAGGGTCGGCAGATGACCGCAGGGGGCAGCGGGCCAATGCGAGAGGCATTTCGGTGAATTGGGGCTCGTCAGCTGTTCCCACATAACATAAACGAAACTCCCTGAATTCGCGCCGACAAGAAGGCAGAGCGCTGAGCACCTCGGTCGTCGTCTGACGTGTCGGCGATGTGACCCCGAGTCCGGGCCGCCAAAATGCAGCGAATGTTTCAGGTTGCGGAGGGCGGCGGAGGTTTTAATTCGAGATCTGTCCGACGTCTGTCCGACGGCTGTCCGACGTCTCGGCACCAGATGGGTCCTAATGACGTGAAAATGGAGAAATGATAAACAGAATCTCTTCCCCCTGCTGGCGCAGTGATTAAAAACAAATTATGGCTAAATAAATTTGCCTTACGTCTGGCGGATTGCAAGAACAGGTCATCTCACATATCGCTCTGAGGTGGGATCTCACCCCCTGTGATGTGGCGATGATGTCAGGTGACATGTTGGCTATGATGTCAGGTGTCCACGCGACCTGTCAGCTGTCAACTGTGGCATTTTATATCGAGAAACCTTGTGCATGGGAATAGCGGTGTAGTTTAGCCTTGAATGCCACTGTGGGTGGGATCGCTGTTTGCTTTCAGCAGCTGATTGGTTTATATCGGTTGGAACCGTCACCAATAGGAAGCAGGTAACCCACCTGTGATTGGCTGCACACAGAAATCCCGCCTATGACGTCAAAATTTCTCATGGCTGGCACTGCCCACCTCCCAGGTCACCGACAGGTCCCTGTCCACCCACACATTTTCCATGAATGAAATAAAAGAAGGTCTTTTATCAGATCGGCACTCGTCTGTGAGTTTTTTCACTCTGTGGCTCAAAGGGAGATGGAAGAAGCAGTAAAGTCATGTTTATTTCAACATGCCTGCTTGATAGATCCCGCACCCTGAGAAGGTACACACAGCGAAATGTAGCACATGGTAAATGTGCGCGGAGTGTGATGCATTAACGGAGCTGGGTGAATTCATTAAATCTTTTTTGGTCTTTTCTGCATAAATTGTGGTATAAAAATAGCCGACGGGTAAAAAAAATTAAATAAAATAATAATGTCACTTGCTCGGTCTCTTTCATTTCGCCGGAGTGGTCTCCGAGGAGATTTCCTCGTCTTCCTTGCCAGCGCAGATAAGGGAACAAACGCGATTATCCTGCGGGCTGCTCCAGGCCACGGCGCTGTCGCGGTGGCGCGGCAGGCTGATAACCCGACACCCATCCAGTCACGCTGGCAGGAGGCGATATGTCACCGATACCTTTGTGCTTAAATCAGGAACCGGCTAATTTAGCACCGGGGGGGGGGTCTCCCCTCAGCTTAACCTCCCTTGCTGGTCGAGTGCCCAATATTACCCACGTTCCCCAATCCCATGGGGGCACCCTGCACAAGGGAGGGCTTCTTGGTCGTCTGCGTTCTCCGCTGAGGCCCGGCGGAGTGATAAATCATGGGGGCCGTGTCTCAGGGTGTCAAGGATCAGGTATTTTATGCTTATGTTTGTGGAATGCTGAAGACTCCACTGCTCCGCCTGCTGGAGCCAAATTGCCACTGCACAGTTAAAGATTTACTCCCAGGCAGTCACACAGGAGAAAAGCAGAAAAGGTGGGGTCTAGGTTAGGCTGGAGCTTTGGGATCAGTGTGGGTTTAGGCTTGCGTCTTGGACTCCATATATGATTTGGCTTGAGCTTTGCGCTCAGTGCAGGGTTTAGGCTTGAACACTGGGTTCAAAGCTGTCAAGTTCGTTTTAGCCCGTGACCTTATAAAGGTACAAAACTATAAAGTGTAGGATCACACAAGGACACGCTATGTTATTTCAGTGAGAGGCAGGGGCTTATGGGTAGTGCCTGCAGTTACCCACCGCTTGCATCAGAATTACTGTAACGTGAGTGCTTTCCAGTGCTCTCCGCTGTCCTAACTAGGAACTGAATTCCAGCATGAGTGATGACATCAAGTCCTCCAACAGCAGCGCAAGGGAATCTTTTCCCTGTGTCATATCAGTCAGTTGTAGAGGTTTCGTTAAATATACCGTAGATTAAATTTAGAAAACCAATCTGGTTTGCTGCAGTGGAATCTAATTTGTGTCATCAGCTGTGACTCAGGTTGTTTCACTGACATCGCCATGCTATAGAATATTTGAATGTGCGAGTGTGTGATTTCTTTAGAAGGAAGTGTAGTAGTTTGTTTAGGCCTGCAGGTGGCGCAGTCGTTAAGGAATACACACTTCCTCCACACAGGCTAGTGGGACTCATAGGTAACATGCTCGGGTTTGCCGTAAACTCCATGTCTTCCTTTGGTTTTTCTTTATAGTTCCTCGGAATCAGGGCCAAAACAACGTTCTGAGGTTCGATTACGACATCGAGTTGGGCAACACCGCAGAAGAGGCGCGCGACGACCCCGGTAAGCTCGCAGGTTTCGCCTGTCCAAAATTGCACAAAAAATGTATATGTAAGACCTGGATGGCTTAGTGCTCATTGCGGCCTCTCGAGCGGTGCTGTTTTGGCCCTTCGGAAAAGCCACATCTCAGCTACATAATGTATTGAAGGACAAGTAGCATACGGGACATGAAGTCCATTTCTGCTTGCAATCAGCCCAGAAAAACCCACAAAATGCACCATTCTCATGCCTAAGAGAACTGGATGCCCAGATGCATAGACTTCTCTAATAGAACGTTTGGCAGCGGATTTGGCTGCAACAAAATCATATGACCTAATGGTGTGAGTACGGCAGGTGTTTGTTTTGGCAAGCGCGGCCTTCGTCTCATTGGCCGGACTCTGCGCAAGGAGGGTTTTCATTGGCCAGGAAATGGTAGGAGAGCTGAGTGATGAACGTGGGTCCCGTCCAGAATCTAATTTGTACAGCGATGTGCGGAATAATGCCGGCTGTGTTTTTGGAGTTGCCAAGTGAACTGTGAACTGGGGAGGGGGGGGGGGGGGCTAGTTATTCAAAGCGCTCTCTGCATACTCACAGTAATACATTTACTTTGTAGTGTAACAGCCGACTTGCAGGGTAAGAGAGATTGGCACGTAACAAGAGATTTCATTGAATTAATTGAGTATATCAAATACTGGGTATCTTCCCGTCTTTCCCAATTTGGTCTGCCCCAGCTCTCTTCGTTGTTTGGTTTATAATTACATTTCTCCCCAGGCAGCTCTGAAGTCAGTCACACGGCAGTGGCACTAAGTCCTAGTGTCTCCACATCCTTCTCAGTCATGTGCCCAGTGCTGGTGCTGACTACCACTCAAACTACGCATTTGCATGGGCCCCTGAGGGTTGAGGGCCCCCTGTTGACCACAAGTAGTGACTGAGTGGGGGACCTAGAAACAACAAACTCACCCAAGCATGTGCCCCTAGCATAGCCTATCTTAACTTATCTTAGCTCATTTTAGCATAACCTAGCTTAACTTAGCTTACCTTATTTTAGCATAACCTAGCTTAACTTAGCTTAGCTTATTTTAGCATAACCTAGCTTAACTTAGCTTATCTTATTTTAGCATAGCCTAGCTTAACTTAGTTTAGGCTAGCTGGAACCATTGCATGGAAAGCCAAGAGCTTTCCAGACATCTGAGACGGGTCACACGTCCATGTACAGATGCTGGTTTCCTGAGCTGCACCTTTGACAATGGGATCTGCAGCTGGATCAGTGACAAGGAAGGGGACCAGCACTGGGAGACGACGGAGGACCCCTCAGGTGACACCTGCAGCCCTCATTTGATTGCTAGCTACCTTCTTCCTCGCTGAGCTATGCTGACTAGAGGTGTATACGGGGGCAGGGCTACAGGGGCCCCAGCTGAAAGCTGATTGGCCCCTGGAGTGGCCCCTCCCCAAACTCACCAGTTCAAAGCATATAATTGGTTAATGATGAGCATGGCTTCTCTAGAAATTATGGCCCCTTTTATGCCCTCCACCTTAAAAACAATTTAAGAATAGAATAACTAACCCTAGAATAACTTCTGAGGCCGTTTGGGTCAGAGCTTCTTATGCATTTTAATGAGGCTGGGTATATATCCACGTCTGAAACTGAGGTGAGACACAAATCGATTTGAGCAAAAATGGAATTGTTTTTGAAAAAGTGCTTTCCGTTAGTCGGGCTGTCTGCATTTTGAAGAGTTATACAAATGTGACGTTACGTCATTCAGACACTCGCTGAAATTGTACTTCGGTTTGAAAAAGTCATTATTAAACTGGAGCCAGAGTCCCTCTGGCCTTTTAGCTTAGATTACACTCCTTGCTGAGGGGGGGGGAATCAAGGTATTCGGCTGTGACATTTTCAACCAGACAGCAGGGAGGGCTTCTACTTCCCAAGTTCCATGGGGGGGGGGGGGGGGGTAAAGAGGTGCCAGATCAGCAGAGATTTAGCATTGGCCTGGTCAGACCTCCCCTTCAGGCAGATGTTAGGTAATCAGGGACTAACGTATGTTAATTGCTTCTCACAATCACAAACATGGCCAGGTTAATCGCTGAAGGAAGTAACACTTCCATCGTCCAACCACGTAGCCTGGTCAGGGATAGGGGGGCCTAAAGCCCATCCCAAACCGCACAAGGTTGGCGGGACAGCCTCGGCAGAAGCCCGGGGGGAAAGCCTCAGCAGGATGTCAGTCCGTCGCAGGACGCAGACTCGTTCATACACACAGTCATGCTCTATGGACAATTTACAGACATCAGTTGCGTTGACCCATGCGACACGGCGCGAACAGACAAGCTACATATGCAGATTGGTGGTATTCAAACTTCTGCATTATAAATGAAAACGTGTTGTATTAAAAGCTGATTATTCATTTGCTCTCCGTTTCCTAACCTTGTGCTACACCCCACCTCCAGGAGGGAAGTACCTCACCATCCCTGAGGTGTGGGGCCGGCGGAGTGGGCGTGGGGCCCGGCTGGTCATCCCGCTGGTAGCGCCCTGGGATGCCGGGGACCTCTGCCTGTCGTTCCGGCACAAGCTGTCGGGGCATCACGTGGGTGTCCTGCAGGTCTTCCTGAGGAAGGCCCAGCAGCACAGCCCGGCTGTCTGGGGCCGCACGGGGGGTCATGGCTGGAGGCACACGCAGATCACCCTGTGGGGAGTCGGCTTGGAAAGTGTGAGTACCACAGCGCGGTGCTGGCACCGGCCAGCAAGGAGATCAGGGGTGTAGTGATGGACAAAATGATGTTTCATGAACCATTTGCTGTACGCCCCAAAACAAGCCAAGAGCACCATCTAGTGGAGACCAAAAATACAGCAAATGGTTCATGGAGCTTAATTTGGCCATCACTAGTAACGCGTACTGTTCAGCCTCCTTTGAATGTGGGTGAATGTTCCCTGGCTCGGTACTGGGGTCGGAATGGGGTTGCTGGAGTCTCGCTGTCCCACTTGCTTGAGTTTATGGTTAAGAAAGACACTTCAGGGCCATGTACTCTCGATTCCCGCCTCCGGGGCTCATGCCGTCCACTTCCCGCAGGTGATCCTGAAGGGTGAGCGGGGGAGGAACCGGAGCGGTGAGATCGCGCTGGATGACATAAGCCTCCGGAGAGGCGCCTGCACGGAGGAGCATAGCCCAAGGAGACTGTAATGGGGGGGGGGGGGGAGCAACTCCAAAAAAACAAAGAAAAATGCAACACTGCCCCCCTCGCCTGTATAACCCAAGCCCCCGCAGGCCGAAGATGCCGCATTCTGCCGAAAAGAAAAGGATGATGTCAAGCTTCAGGCACTCTGCCCCCCACACTGGCCCCCATTGTGCTTGTCACCTGACCCACAGTGTTACAAGACCGAGCAAGAAGAGTCCGAAAATCCGGTGACAACATCGCACCCCTGAGTCTGAAACGTGTCCGAGCCTCGCCCGTTTCCGCGCTCCTCCGCCGAAGTCTGCTAGTAGACGGCGCCACTGCGGGTTGAAACCGAGCACGGCTGCATCCGAAGACAAGCGCCGGCGGCAACTATGTTTGACCGTGGGTCAGGCATCTGATTGTGAAACATCCGACTGTCGTTAAATCCACGGAATGACATCGCAGTGACACGACTGCCGTCTGACATGCGCTTTTGTTTTAATTTTGAGGCTAGTCCCAGAATTCCTTGAAATTACCATGTTAATGGCAATGTTATTCACTGGCGTCAGTGATGGTTTTTGTGCCGATATCACGCAAGAAGATTCTCAGCATGAATTTGATTTCTTGATCACTCAGACGCCATGCTTTGACCAAGTGTTTAACAAAAACAAAGAAAATGTAGAGTTTTCCAAAGCATAACTGGCCGAACAGCTTATAAAGCACGTTCAAATTTTCGGCAGAATGTGGTGTGATTGCATGTTTTGCTTTTTTTTCATATTCAGAGTTGTTTCACTATTTTTTTAACACATTTCAATGACAGTCTGACTCAGACTGTACTGTACCATATCTGTAATTTCAGAATCGACTTTGTTTTTCGTGTTTATTATTATGATAATGGTCTTGAATTATTTTCAAGTAATGAAAGGTATGTTATTGTAAATGTAGCCAAAATGTGTACGTTTCAATAGATTAATGCTTCTATAAGGAAATGTGGTGCATTACTATTACATGAAGTATTGATCTGGAAGTATCGATTATCCTTGTAATGAAAGATGAGTGTTGAAGGTGGAAGGAGGCGTGGACCCTTCAGCCAAGCGCCTTTTTAAATGATGACCTTTGCACCCCACATTAATTTTGAACCTCCTTCCACGTTTGAATTTTATTTAATGGATAGCTGTATAATTTCCACATGATTCGCTTTATGCCACGATGCTTGGTTTTCGACCGATTCTTCAGTTACTCTCGATTGCGTGACTCGTAGATTTTGCAGGATTAGTGTTTTCGTCTGATTCACTGAAGCCGAGGCGTTCGGGGTCTCGTTCCGGAATATTCCACAGCACAGTACGGTGCAGCTAAATAAAAAAACTGCTACTTCAAGTAGTTAAAGAAGGAAATACCACCCCCGTTTAGAAAATCTTTAGTAGCGTCCATCCATTCCTGACATCCTCAAAAAATCACCCTGAAAGGTACTGTACACTTTTCCTGCTGATTTTTTATGATTTTTTTTAATCATTTATCACTTCAAAGGCTGTCAATTAAAGTATAATTATGCACCTGATTTTCTTGTGCTTTGTGCTATTGAAGCTAATTCATCTGGTTGAAAAGTCTCTGCAAATTCATTATTTATTTGCATAAACTCCCAGGGCTGGGAAAAATACCTCTGCGTGATTAATTAAAATGCATTATTTGTATGACTTTTATACTATTATAATCTATAACACTCATGCTGACAATATGGGAAGGATTCCAAATATAAAAATGTAATCACAAATTGGTCTGTACTGTATTCTGTGTGTAAGCAAAACCAATACATTTTTTTCCAGATTAATGAATTTTAATTTGATATTAATTTTTATTCACTTTCGCAAAAGTGAATGTAATAAATTAATAGGGCTCTGCATAAAGAACTAGGAATTCTGGGACGTCACGTTAATCATAATGATACACGCTGATCAACAACTTGGCCCACAAGCCTGGCCCTAAACAGCTCTTAAATGTGTGCGCTGTTTACTAATTACGATTGTTACATGCACAAAACCTTCATTTAATAAATATGAAATACATCAATCCGTCTTCCATAATGGTAATTCTGGAGCCTATCCCAGCTTGGGAGACCTGCGATGCCAGGACGCCGCAGGGCGCGCACACGCACACACGCACACTCACAGCCAGCGGCGGCATCTGAACCCCTAACTCACTAGCTGTAAAATATTTCGACTAGTATGGGGCAGTGCGTGTCCCTGTGGATTGAGTCTCTGTCACTGTGATCAGAAGGCTGCTGGTTCAAACCCATGTGGCTGACAGAATAAAGTAGAGCTATCCTGTTAATAATTAAAACAAGAACAAAAGGTAACATTTACAAACACACGATTTATTCCACAAAGGAGGACATGCGGTATTTATAAACTTAGAAGAACTGGAACTGGATTTTTAGAAATAGTTTATTAATAATGTTTCCATTACGTTTGGTAACTAAGACGGGCGGATGAATCGGGGATTACAGTCCTGAAATTTACACCGCGCCGCATTTCCAAAGCTCCGCTTCAAAGATGCCGAGCTTGGCTCCAGCGACATTATTTATACTAGATCAAGTTCTATATTTACGATAAAATGAGCGAACTTTGTGCGTCTGCAGTTGCCGCTGTAGAGATGAAAGACGTATATCACACAGCTTAACAAGGTCAGCTAATGTGCCGTCCTGTTCTTCGTTACATAAAACACGCTGTTTATTCGTCTCAGAATAGCACTGAGACGCAAAACTCGGTTATACGAGCGGCGTGCCGCCAAAAGCCCTGGTTAATTCAGTTTTGTTTCAGGATTGTTTTTTCTTGGCTCCTGTGTTAAGTACATGCAAAAATCAACCCAGCTATGAGTAATACTGACCTTTCTGTCAGCGACACTGTTCCTGCCATTAATCACGCTGGGTCACCACGGAGACAATGCTGATTAACGGGGTCTACTGTACAGAGTCATGCACTGACCAGGCAGGCAGATATATACCTACAAGAACGGGCGTGGGCTGCAAACTTGTCGCTCTTTACGTTTGTCGGCAGTGATTCCAAATTTGAACGTTGCGTGTTATATTTTACATGTTTGTGAGGGTTCACGTTAAAATTAGCTGATATTTTTATTCAGCGAGACCTGCCATTTTTACTCATGCACATATCTGGAACATCCATCTATCCATCCATCTACAGGGTCATAAAGAAAGCAAAGGATAGAAGGTAAAACACCCTGGATGGGCCATCAGTCCATCACAAGGTAAATTTAGACATATGTTCCAAGACATATGTGATTGGAAAGTCATTGATTCAAATCCCAGGGCCGACAGAGTGATGCCACTACTGGACCCCCAGTTGCTCCATGAGAGAAGCACTACATGATTGGCCAACTCGTTAATATTTATAAGCGACACACTTCCTGATTGGCCAGTGACCATCAACATATGTTGTCGTTTTTTCTGTCTAAGGCATTCACTGGCCAATCAGGGACAGCTTATCTCATGAATATTAATAGGATTTCTTGAACCACCCTGTGAAAGGCAAATTTGCCTCCAGGGACTGGCTGACTCTCAAAAAAACAAAAAGAATAAGAAACTATGTCGCTTTTTATTAAAGAGCCTGCCAAATAAATGAAAATGTAGTGTAAAAATGAAAGATCATGGCGAATGTCTGCCGGGACGCAGGGAGGGTGAGTTACTCCCAGCGTGGCAGCCCCAGGCGCACAGACATGTAACAAATGCCTGTAAGCTCTCGACCCATAAATAGACGGTCTGGCCGGGAGCCTGCGTTGCGTTCATCTGTTTCCACTCGCCCAGTCGGACTTGTGCCGCTGCTGAGCATAAATGGGCATGATTTACTTTAGTTTTTTTTTAAAAGCACCATCTAAGCTGATAAACAATGAGGCAGCTGTTCCTATTAAAAAAAGTATCCAGCGCATACAAGGCACAGGCACCATAAGGCACGGACCAAAACGGGCACGCGACACACATCTGTGCAAATGTCACATGACACCTTACGGGAAGTGCCGCCACGCTAGGCCCCAGTCCCATATGGTCCCCTTTGCTCCGTAGCTCTCTACAATCCCTGGCCTGTCTTGTGAGCCTGTGCATTATAACACTGCGATCCCCTCCTCACCCACCCAAAAGGCTCTGCATAGGAGCAAAATATTGACCCAAAGTCTGACCTTGCATTTCAGCTTGCGGAAAGTATAGTGGTAGGTATTTGAGACCCCCCCTGCTGGCTTGGAGGTGTTTATCACTTGTTATCCTTGGCACAGTAACCATGCATCAGTCATAGGTTCCCAAAGGCATGTTAAATCAAAAAATGACTTAAAATAAAATGAAAATAAAAAATGATTTAGATATTATAAACACCTAATAAGCATTTCCGTTAAATATATAAATGCTATTAATGCTAAATTAAAGAAAATAAATATTTTAATATTTTTCATTTTATAAGCTTTTATTTGAGTTTATACATAATATATTTTACAAATTTTAACATCACCTGACCAACATAAGGTTGCGTAAACCGACTAAGATGATTTGTATTTTTTGCCATATAGGTACTGTATATTTAACAAAAAAACCGATGCAAAGTCGAATTCGACTTACGGAACACGAACTGACGTATGACGAGGTATTACTGTATATAGAAATTGCTGGACAATTAGAGTGTCAACGATTTAAAAGCAAAACACAACACGACATAAAATGACGTAAGTTTGACATGTATCATTACATCATTATCTTACCCTCTAATCCTGATCATTTTGTTTGCCAGCTCCTTAAACTTATATCGCTGCTTCTTCCAGTCAGCTGTTGCATCTAAGATGTTCTTGAAACAAGATACATGCCCATGGTGTTAATGATTCCGTTCACTTAAAACAATCTGTTCTTTTTGCTCGTCTTTTTAAGTGCTCACTCCAGTTGTCTTTTTTTTTGTTGATCAAAATGATTACCTGTATATCCCGCATCTGATATTAGTTTAGATTTACCTCGGTTAAAATTTCTGCTATCCAACGGCATGATATTTTGGTATACTTATAGCTTTGGCTCACTCTAAACCGAAAAATGAAATTTTGCGTATTTTGTGTTTGTTTTAGCTATATTTATATCCAGGGTTGCACATCACTGGTACGTAAATACGCATTCGTTGTACAGTAATCCCTCACTTATCGCGGGAGATAGGTTCCAAGGCCGACCGCGATAACTGAATTTCCGCGAAGTAG
>JABFEB020000082.1:427216-453332 GCA_019775895.2 Stomatorhinus ivindoensis
CACACCTCCCCATCCGCTCCCACCCGCCTACCCCAGGCCAGCCCCAGGCTGTCTGCGGTCCACCTTCCTACAACACTCTCTTTTCTTCCCCTCCGAAGTCCGTGGCCACAGGGCCTGACTCAAATGCTTCTGGGGGGGGGGGCACTCACGCCAAGACACGCGCACGGCAGGGTCCCCCCATGACTCCTTTCGTCAAGTGGGATGAAGTGCTCAGGCCAGGAAGTGCATCCAGAGGAATCTTGCTAGCAGCAAATAGAAAAGGGCTTAAGGATTATCTGACAGAGACGGCAGCCAGAGTTGGCCAGCACCGAAACGCTCCCCAGAAAAGTCCGCATTCCGGCTTCTCGGAATTCTGTCTCCATAAGTTGCTTCCAACTGTGCCTCCCAACCAATCCGCATCTAGGCCGCGTCCCACTCCGTCATCCTGGGACGACAGAGCCTTCACGACGTCCGCAATTTGCACTCGGACCTGAAGCTGCTTGCGTGTACGTCTTGGGGACTGGAGATAGACCAATGCCAGTGGAATGTTTTAATCTCCGGGCAAATGGCACGAGGCACGGAAAACCAGCACACATCGAGAACGGGCAGTGGGAAAGACACAGAATTAATGTGGACGAAGGGGTGGGCTTTGCCGGAAGAATGCACCCCCATCCCCAAACACGGGAAAATGAGGACACGTCTGCCAGACCCCAAGCGTCAATCTGCGGACCACCGTTCAAAAAGGCGTAATAAATCACACGATGAAGCCAGGACACTAATCTTGCTGGCTATAAATCACCGATAAGAGCGAGATTAAATCCTGCCAGCCGTTCTCTGTCTCTTCTATTCCATTTCTCGCTAACCGCGCGTTCCACAAAATCAGACTCCGTGGAACGTTCCGGTCGGCTGCCGAAGCTACACCGCCGATTCTCCAGCGGTATAAGCGGCACTAGATAAACGTTTGGGCATCAGACACAGATCCAGAGCTCCCAGACACAGCAGAAGGCGGGGGAGAGGGTGTCACTGATGGGAGGGGAATGCTTGCAAGACATACAGTCTCCGGGCATAAACAGCTTTCCGAACCAGAGGACCGAACAACGACCTGCAGGCAGTCGCTCTGGCCATCTGGGCATACAGATGGTCTGTGGGGGTGTGGGGTGCAACATTTTTGACCTGCTGCAGTCGCTATGCTGGAATTCACATCACACATGACACCACACGCTCAGAACAGAGGGGCTCAGCAATCGCCGCCTGTCTGTTTAAAGCAACACGTTGCAGGCAGATGGGCAAAGTGTCTGACAGCCAGCCAGGTGTGTGTGCGTGTGTGTGTGCGTGTGCACACCAGCGCCCTCACCTGGCAGGTCGGAGAACAACAGGATGCACTCGTTAAAGCCATTGGCCAGCAGACGGTCGCGCAACTGCTGCAGGATGGCCACACCGATGCAGAACGGGAAGGAGGAGTTTCCCAGCAGCAGTGTGTCCCACAGGTGGAAGATCTTGTGCAGAGGGAACACATCTGTGTGGAGAGGGGACACAGGGAATTGTGAATTGTATGGTCACCCCTGATCATGAAAAGACATCAGAGGTGCAACATGCACACCATACAACCAGAGAACCTGCGTTCAACCCAAAAGTCACAGCTGAAATACCCCAGTGTAAAAAGCCCTGAACGGCAAATGTAAAAAGAGCAGGTTTGGGCAAATACACCCCAGGTGAGGCATAATTATAGATTATTAGGGAGAAATTCCTGCAGGACCTGTTTCAGCCCAGGTTATGGGGAATAAAGCACCAGGAGAAGGGGAAGACAAACTGTACGACACACGGCAACGGGCCATGCTGATGTCAAAGAATGAGCCGGAAGGGTCACTGGAAAAGGAGCTTACAGTTCACCCAGGTCTCCTCCGTTCAGCGAAGTTTACTCTGGTATTAATGCTAGACTTTAATCGGGTTAAAAACTTGGCTCACAGCAACGTTTAGTGCTAAACTGCAGTGACCACTTCAACGACTTCGAATACAATGTCAATTATAATTATAAAAACAATAATAATCTGTGTTATCTCTGCATGAGACATACTAAGATCGCTGTGTTGGCCGTCGGGAGTGCACAGCGAGCAAGGTGTTGGGGGGGAGGGCACCCTGCGAGGAACAGCTAATGGCTAATCGCTAACAGCTAACTTGGTCATCGCTAACGGCTAAATGCTAGGAGGAGAACATCAGGTCACGGATATCAGCCTTGCAACTCCCAGTCCAGGGAGCTATGGGAGGTCTATGGGTCAAAACATATTAGGGGGGGGGGAGTCACAAAAAATTAAAAATATATTGCATTCCTTGCCACCACTGAGTGAGGTGACAGAGGGAATTAATTAAACGTGGCACAGGGACAGGGAAGTATGGACTACCCGCTCTGAAAGGAGCTCATGGTCCCTCAGACAAAACCACTCATCATACACCCCACCCCCTGTGAAGCTGGCAAATGTGAACACACAGCACTAATCAAATCAAAGCCACTCAGCACTAATCTTCTTTGTGAGAGCTCCGCCCCTACCTTATTAAATATATTAAACACAGAGTCACTTAAAAACAACCCCCCCCCTGCCAAATATATGACTCGAACCCGAATCCACGCAGCTACAAATCAGACTAAATCGCTCACAGGACCTGAGCCGCACGGTGTGTCCAGAGGGGGACGAAACACCTTCCGAACATTTTAAAAACATACCTATATGCTAAAGAAAAATGGTGCCCTCCTTTCATTAAGAATCAGAAATTTTAATCGTTAACAAACAGCACTGCAGTAACTTTCTGTAACAGAGGAGAACATTAGTGACACTGCACTGCACATCATTACATAAAATAAAAGTTAATAGGCAGTAAAATATAAAGGACTTCACACGAGCTGAGTCCGCTTCTCCCTCTAGAGGGACATTAAAGGCGCTGCGGGCTGGGGCAGCGTCAGCTTCAGCCTGTCTGCCTGCCGTCCTGCTCCACAGACCCCGAGCAACATGCCAGAGGAGTAAAGAGAGAGTCCTTACGTGTAAACATGGTGAGGAACCAGGGGATGGCGTAGAGCTGGAGAGAGAGAGGAAGACGGAATCATTCAAAAGAGCATTCAAGAGGCCTGTCCGTCCGTCCATCCATCCGTCCGTCCATCCATCCACCCATCAGTACTTTGGGGGAGCCTAGAATCCTTCCCGAGCAGCAAAGGGCACAAGGAAGGGGTTCACCCCTGAATGACACAAGCGTCAGAGGTCCTTTATAAAAACTTAAGCTGTTGATCTTCCTGTGTCGTGTGTGACCTTTCTGACCTGAATGGGCGTACAAGATCCGCCAATAGAAGGTCTTAAAATCACACAGGGCAGGACTGCAAGTCACTCGATTAGTGAGACAGAATGTACGGATACCCCAATTACTGTCTGGTTGGGTGGTGGGGGGCACAGGAAGCCCCCCCCCCCCGCCCCCGCCTTCATTTTCAGGCTGTGGCCCTTATTCAAGACGCTGACTAACAAAAGAGGAGGAAAAACTCACCCCCCCCACTCGAGGGTTATTCTGCAGCACTTCCAAAACTAGCACAGAAACAGGTCAGTTTCAGTAACAGATGAAAAGGTGGTGGGGTAAATGTTTTTTAGAAGCTTTTAGACGAAACGGACATTTTTTAAAACGTCCTCCATTAGCTGGGTGACACAGTCTGACCCGCAAGCTTATTACCATGACGGCAGTCGCCTTGATGAGACCGTGTGGCATTTCGCCGGCCAATGGCCCACCGTGACAGGCCGCCAACCTCAATTAGGCCGCGTTATCGCAACATGCAGCTAACGTATCTACAGCGACGGCGCCACTGAAGTCAGCAGACCACCCCTGTGATTCCAAGGGACGCCGATGTTCATTAAGCACAAGCTGGAACCAAACACAACGACATGGGGTGTTAAGATTTCTTTTTTTTTTTTTTTGGAGGGCGGGGGGGGGTTTACCAGACACAATGCCCGAGTTTGAGAATCCTTAAAAGGTTCTCAGTGGGGCTGCAGGCTCTTTGATCTCACACTTTCAGCAGGTAGCGGTAAGTAATGTCTAGAAGATCAAAACGGAGCCCGGAATAGATGCTTTTAACGTGAAGGACGATGAGGCTGAATCAGAGTGAGGCTGTGTCTCCGTAGCCAACAGACAGGCCTTGGAAGACAGCCCGTTACAATGGGACGCCTTACTGCCCGGTCAGACCGAGCCGTCTTAAGGCCAGATACAAGACGGCCTGGCGCCAGAGTCCACAAAACAGCCGCCGCAAGAGCTCCACCGGAGCGTGGCTGGGGTCCAGTTCCGTCTCCGTGACAACAGCATCGAAGAATGTGACTGGGCCGCTCGCTCACGCCCCCTCTCGGCCGACAGTCTCCCTCGCTGGAACACTCACGTCCGGTATGAAGCCGATCTCGTTCAGATGGTTGCTGAGCTCGGGGTCATGGAAGCCGATCAGCTGGGAGAAGACAGTCAGGTATTCTGGGCAGGAAGAGTCGCGACAAAACAGAGCAGTCAGCAGAGGCGGCTGCTGTCCACTGCCTTTTATACATTTTTACATTTATAGCACTTGTTTCCTTAACTGATGTTATTTCGTTATCCTTCCTCGCTTATTGCACAGTCTGTACAGTGAGTAGTAAACACATTTCAATGCTACATCCCCGCTTTTGACAAATAAAACTCTTGAAATTTGATTTAACAACGTAAACACAACTTCTTAAGCTGCAGTGCACGTCTTCAGGATTGTGGTTAATCATTTTAATTGCCAAGACAAAACAAACCAATGTCGACCTAAATTCTCCTGAAAAGAAAGCATGTTCTACGAATTCATTTGCCCCCATCCTGTGTGTGGAGCTGGTTTTGTGTGTCTGGTGTCCTCCCCGCACTGTGCAGATACTCCACTTCCAGCCAGCAGCCCCAACATGAAGGTTGGCTGCCTCTAAGCTGCCCAAGCGTGTGATTAAGTGTGTGTTTGTATGTACGCGCCCTCATATGGACTGGCGTCCTATCCAGAGTGTCTCCCAGCTTGCTGCCCTGTCCTGCCGGAGGGGCTCCAGACCCCCACTACTCTGAACTATATGTCAAACTCAGAGAAGTGGTTAGAAGATGGATGGATGGATGGATGGATGGATGGATGGATGGATGGAATGCACGTTCTTAATCTGGAGAGCTTTGGACCCACGGCACGCACACTCTCGAATCAGCACTGTGGCGGGCAGGTTGGTGTCTGAGAAGCCCAGAGATTCCTCCAAACATCTGCTGCATGTTGATGGAGATCCCGAAAGCCGCATTCCAGCAGTTACCCAAGAAAACACCCCTGATGGCTGTCTGAAGACCGGCGGCTTCGACTGTGCCCGGCTGTCAGGTGACAGCCCGTCTGAAGCCTCCTCCAGGGATTTGGGCTAAGT
Source organism: Stomatorhinus ivindoensis (assembly GCA_019775895.2). Lineage (NCBI taxonomy): Eukaryota > Metazoa > Chordata > Actinopteri > Osteoglossiformes > Mormyridae > Stomatorhinus > Stomatorhinus ivindoensis. Next base: position 432,607 of record JABFEB020000082.1, read on the forward strand.
TTGTCATGAATGCCCAAAAGAACTCACGCTAGTAACGCAAACGGCTTGCTGATATTTTCACAGGCCGGGACGCTAATGCACGTCTGAGCCTAAATGTAAACAGAGCTAACGCAACACATGCAGTAGCTTACCTTGTATTTGACAGATGGTTTAACCTAGTTAAACTTTTGTGAGAGCTGGGCGTGGGATGGGGGTGGGGGGGGGGGGTGAGTGGGCAGGCAGGGAATGTCCACATCGTGTCCAATCGCCTAAACAAGCTACATGTCATGGTAAAAGCCCAGGAGGCCAGCTCACCTTGAATGACGTGAGAGTTGTCCTTCAGAAAGAAATTGTACAGGTACTTGGGGATGAACGCGGACATGCAGGCGTAGGCTAGGGCTGGACGACAAAGGGCAGCATGGAGCTTCACACCATCACAGCGCAGTTCTCCAAGTTCGACGAGCACCGCATTATGGGTAAAGCAAGATTCACAGACATCGGATTGGCCTTTTTTTTTTTTTTTTACCTTCATTGTTGAAATTCAAGTAAAGGAATGGTGCACACAGGGAGTCCAGACCTGGAAAGACACGGCAAACAATCATTTCTGTTTTCATATATATGACTTCTAAAGGATTAAAGGGAAATTAGGGAAATGCAAGCAATCCGCAAGATCACAGGAGTTCTTAATAAAAAGCGATTAAGGAGGAGGGCCCCGTTCTTTCAGACCTTTATGCAATTACTGCCATCTAGTGGACACAAACACATAATGCAGCCATAACCCTCACAACTGGAGTCTCCTCAAAGTTACATGCTGGCCCTAGATGTGCTTGTGTGTTTATTTGTTAGATTTCTGTGTATTGGGGAGTGGGTTCAACACACCCTGCCAGTAGACCAGGTCAGGGTGGGAGACTACCCAGGCCTTCAGCACCCTCCTGAACTTCACGTGTCCTTGCGGGGAAGACAGCAGCTCATCGTACTGGTGGCACCTGGGGATGTCCACCTCAATCTGCCGGGGGGGTGTAAACTCAGAACATGATTCCAGAAGGGGCATCGAATGTCAAACGAATTAGAGGAACATCACTGTAGCCCTTTATATAATGAACATAACGTACTTCGCGATTCATCCGCTCACCTGTCTGTCCGTCGGAATGGGAGTGTCCTTATCAATGCTGTCATATTTGGCTTGAATGTCCCCCTAAACGCAAACACCAGCCCCCGTCACTAGACACCTACGAGGAGCTCGCTCACCCCCACCACCCCCAACGGACACAGGCACCCTCCCACCTCGATGCCCAGCAGTGTAGCCCAAGCCAGGCCCCGCAAGAGAGGCGGGATGTCCACTCGTGCTTCCTTCCAGACCAGGTTCTTCTTGTATGGGTACGCCTACAGAAAACAGGCACAGATAGGATGACCCTGGGGCTGAGAAAGACCCCATGGTCATCAGAGTAAAGCCCAATCGGCGACTCACCCCAAAGGCCTACTTGACTACTTAAGATATTATAAATGTGATTTGTATCACATTAATTTAGCACCACGTTTCTGAATCACTGGGCCGTGGCCCACACAGATTGGGCCACCAATTTAAAATCGAGACTGGCCATTGGTCTGTATAGGGCCACCGGCACCACGCTTCGATCCAACCACGGTGCACCGCGTCAGGACCAGAATGCATCGCTTTAAGCCAGCGCTGTAAGTGGCTGCATGAAGTCGAACGCGCCCATCGTTACGGCGGAGAAGTTTCTGAAGAAAAAGTTGACGCCGCGGTAAACGAAAGGCCCAAATTCCTCCGACAAATACAACCCAGAATACATGAGATATGGTTTTGCCGGGGGAGGTGATGGCACAGAGCCCAAGACACAGTGTGTGCAGTGTGGATTAACACTTTCAAGCGAGGCTCTAACGCCATCAAAACTCAAGCGCTACGTCGAAAGAAAACACCCACAACTTGTCAGAAAACCACTGGTGTACTTTCAGCGAAACATGACAGACTACAACTGCAGGAGCAGACAGCTGTCTCCCTATCGACACAGTCTAAAACTGTCCTTAAATCCAGCTACTTGGCAGCTAGGCGTGTTCCCCGGTGCAAGAAAGCTTTCACCATCGCTGAAGAATTGGTGTTGCCAGTCGCGAGAAGCGGCTGCAAGAAAGCCATTACAAGTACCGCTTTCAAAAGATACTCTAAATAGCCAAAATAGGCTCTGATATACATAGTCAGCTTCAAAGTCCATATTTTGCACTACAGATGGATAAACCCACTGACATTCCCAAAGCATCGCTGCTGTTAATTTTTGTGAGATACCATTGGGGGTGCTTGTTTTCATGAAGATATGCTATTTTGCGGTGAGCTTCCAACCAGAACAGCCGCGCAGGAATGTTTTCGTTGCCTGAATCATTATTAAATCCAGGTGAATGGGCTAGAGTGGAAAAACTGTGTTGGAATATGCAGTGATGGCGCTGCATCGATGACGGGACGACACGCAGGTGGTGTTAACTTGATAAAATGTGACTGATATATGGCCTACATCATAATTTTATACTGCAACATTAACTTTTATTTTAAGAAAATTCTCGACAGGGCACCGGACGCGAAATGGACACACTGTTTTCCGCATAGTGAAAGTTTAGCATCGAAAAAGATGTCGTCAGTTACGCGAGGTGACAAATGTGGCTGTGAAAACAATAAACTACATGGAGGAGAATGCTGTGAACTCCATGTGCTTTTCTGTTATGCGAGGGTATGGATTCAGGAACATGTTCAGTTGCTGTGTCAGTGAGGTGTGAGATGGTTATTCAGTCGCTTGTCTGAGCTAAGAAATGAAGTTCACCGTTTTCTAGCAGAGAAAAAAATCCTCACTGGCAAACAATTATGCAGATGTTGCACTCTTGGCTCGGCCTGGCTTTCATGGCTGAATCAGTTAAATCTTTCAATTCAGGGTAAAAAGAGCAACATCTTCCTTGTTGCTGACAAGATTGAGGGATTTAAGAGGAAGCTGTCACTATGGGCAAAGCGTGTTCAGGAGGAAAGGATGGGAATGTTTTGGAAAACACTCCACATATTACAGAAACAGCCACCAAACACCTTTCACTGCTGGCTGAGAAATTTGTGGAATACTTCTCAGATGATCCCAGAGATGGCGATGTGTGGATGCTGGACCCCTTTTCTGTGGACCCACAAACTGATGACATTGTTCTTCCCACAGAGTTAAAGCCTAGCTAATAGAGCTCTCAGCAGACAGCAGTTTAGAGCTGCAGCTGACCAAATTAGACTTAGGCTCTTTTTGGATCTCAGCATCAAAGGAATACCCTCGCCTTGCATTTAGGACTGTAAAATTTCTTCTGCCTTTCACAACAACATACTTATGTGAATCTGGCTTTTCCACTGTGACCACAACCAAGACCAAAGCCAGGAACAGACTTATGGCATCCTGGGAGGCGTCTAAGAGTCAGTCCCTCATCCATTCCACCAAGACTGGATCTACTGGTCTCTCAGATGCAAACTCAAGCATCACACTGACTCTGAAAGTAAGAAAGTACTATTATTTTAAGAATTTACATTACAGTTACAGCATTGTGCTTTGAAACTCGCTAAATCAGAATATTAAAGTTAAATTTTTGGTACATGCTTGTTCCCAACACAGAAAATGAAATAAACACCGAAGGCAGCTGAAGGCTCATTTAGTAATTTAGCAATATGGAGACTGTTCTAGTTAGCTTTTGAGTTACGTATAAAATAAAACTTTAATATATCTGCAGTATCTTTTTCTGAAATGTAAAAGTCTTCGTGCCAAAGAAATTAAACTTTTTATTAAATATGTTTTTAAATACTTGGTTATTAAATATAATCAATCGTGCCCTAGGCGGCCTTGGGAACATGCTGTGACAGACAGAAGGGTCTTAATGTTGAAAAGGCGGAGAACCATTGATTTTGCAGACACTGTTATTCAAAGCCGGGTCACCCTGTTCCTTGAGCAACTGGGGATTATGGGCTTTGATCAGGGACTCAGCTGACTCTGGGATCTGAACCAACAACCTTCTGAGTAGTTTCTTTGACAAAGCCCACCATTTCAGGCAGTAAGGTTGGGAGGTGTCGGGGCTTACCTGCAGAATGCGGTCGAAGAGGACGATACGCAGCAGCTGGTACTCAGTGTCGCGCTCGCGGATGATAAGGGGGAGCGTCACGGCCGCGGGCAATTCGTTGCTGCTGTTGGAGTGTGGGAGGTTGCTCTGCCTGCGGGGACGGATAGCAGGCTTGCTGGTTACCAGGGAGACGCATCCGTTCACAAGGCAACGCAGATTTGCAGCGTCAAACGAACGTTTTACATTACTGAGGAGATTTAGTCCCGTAGTGAAAGCCAAGCGTTTTACATCCATGAGATCAAAAGCAGCTTTGTCATTTGTAGACGTGCAAAAATAAGCACATCGGAAGGTGTTTTTTCGCATAAAACGTCTTGCTATCCACAAATATACAGGAGTAAGAGCAAAGCTTGGGGTCGGAGCCAGTCAGCCATCCATCCGGGGCATTTTTCAGGATTCAAACCAGCAACCTTCTGATCACAGCAACCTGCTAAGCCACTCACCGCTCCCAAGTGTTCCTTAACTACAACCGCAACCACTGGTTGGTCACAAGACGCAATGGAGTAAAAACTCAGAGAACATTAATTATTAAAATCAGTTCATCAGTTAGTAACAATGTCAACAGCCTAATGATTAAGAATGTGGTTTGAAAGCTCTTAACATGCGAAAGGGTGAGGAGTGAATAAGTGCAGATGGACAGGATGCCTTCTGGCACAGGAAGGCTTCACGTTCACATCTATTAAGCAATCAGAAGCAAATGAAATATTCATACTCGTCCTCCAGTAATGGGTAATAAGCTTCTCCTGCGACGTCTGTCAGCCGCTGCAGATGAGGGGAAACAGGCAGTGATTTAGTAGCTCCGTTTCCAACTCACAAAACAACAAAGCTGTACTAAAGAGTAACTACCATGGCAACTGCATGAATAACTAAAACCAGAATTCTGGGACGTTCTTTCAATTTAAATAAAATGAAAAGACTTTCAAATCACATAAGCCAATATTTTACTCGCAACAGAAAGCAGATATCACAAGAAATGTTTAAACTGAGAAATTTCATGTACAAAATGACATTTCAAATTTGCTGTTTGCTACAGGTCTCAAAATAGCTGAGGCAGGGGCATGTTTAACATGGCGCAGGTTCCGAAGAAGAGGTGTGATGTGCGAGAGACATTAAAGGATGAGTGTTGCAGCTGCATTCTGGATCAGCTGAAGTGACCTTGTTGCCTTCAGTGAAAGATCAGCCATAAGGGAGCTGCAGTAGTCCAAATTGGAGATAACCAAGGATTAGACGAGTAGCAGAGTAGCGTCTGTCGTGAGAAAGGGGCAAATCCTTCTAAATGTTGTAGAGAAGGTATCTGCAGGACCTGGACAGGTTGCTACTGTGTGACGAGAATGACGATTCATCATCCAGAATGACACAGAGACTTCTAACTGTTTTTGAGGGGACAATAAAAGAGTTTTCAAAGGAAACGGTAAGGTCAAGAGTCGGTGACGAATTGCCTTTGACGTACAGCAGTTCAGTCTTACTGGGGTATAGCTTGAGGTGGTGGGATGTCATCCAAGAGGAGATATCAGTCAGGCAGTCTGAGTGTCAAGTTGAGACCTGATGGTCACCGGGTGGAAAGGAAAGAAAGAGTTGAGTGTCATCTGCAAAACCGTGGTAGGAGAGCCCATGTGCAGATATGACCTTCCCAACTCATGTATAAACCCATGTACCCATGTATAAGGACAAGAGATGGGGTCCAAGGATCGAGCCCTGAGGAACACCAGTGACCAGCTTTCATGGGGCAGATTGAGAGCCTTGCCAAGCCACCTGAAATGACCAGTTATCAATGTAAGATGCAAACCATTGCCAGACTGTACCAGAAATCCCGAGGCAGCAGACAGGTCCAAGAGAATCAGAACTGAGGACAGGTTGGAGGATTTGGCTGCATGATGTTTTTCCAGAGATGGCGAGAAGTGCAGTCTCAATGGAATGCAGCTTTGCATCCAGCTGTTGAAGAGTTCGTGGTCGTTTTTGACGTATTTTTCATTTAATGATGCGCCGAATGTTCTCTATAGGTGAAAGATCTGGACTGCAGGCAGGCCAATTCAGCACCCGGACTCTTCTCCGATGGAGCCATGCCATTGTAATAGCTGCAGTATGTGGTTTTGCATTGTCCTGCTGAAATACACAAGGCCTGCTGAAATAGACGTCGTCTAGAGAGGAGTATACGTTGCTCTAAAACCTTTATATACCTTTCAGCATTCACAGTTCACAGTTCCTTCCAAAACATGCAAGCTGCCCATAGCGTATGGACTTATGCACCCCTATACCATCAGAGATGCTGGCTTTCGAAACGAACGCTGATAACATACTGGAAGGTCTCCCTGTTTAACCTGGAGAACACGGCATCCATAATCACCAACAAGAATGTCAAATTTGGACTCGTCCAACCATAGAACACTTTCCCACTGTGAAAAAGTCCATTTTAAATGAGTCTTGGCCCAGAGGACATGATGGCTCTTCTGGACCATGCCTCCTTTTTTGCATAAAAGACCTTCAGTTAGCATATGAAGATGGCACTGTGGATTGTGTTTACTGACAGTGCTTTCTGGACGTATTCCTGGGCCCAGTTAGTAATGTCATTGACACAATCATGCCGATGAGTGATGCAGTGTCATCTGAGGGCCCGAAGACCACGGGCATCCAGTAAAGGTCTTCAGCCTTGTCCCTTGTCCCTTACACACACAGATATCTCCAGTTTCTCTGAATCTGTAGACGACGAGATTTGCAAAGCCTTTGCAATTTGACGTCGAACATTGTTTTTAAAGTATTCCACAATCTTTTCACGTGGTCTTTCACAGATTGGAGCCTCTGCCTCGCTAAGACATCCTTTTTATAGCTAATTATGTTACAGATCTGATATCAATTAACTTAATTAGTCACTAGATGCTTTCCCAGCAGAATCTTTTAAAACTTTCTTGCTTTTTCAGCCAGTTGTTGCCCCCGTACCAACTTTTTTCAGACCTGTAACAGGCATCAAAGTTGAAAGGAGCTCATTTAGTGGATAAAGGTGTACAATATCCCAGTTTGAACTTTTGTTATGTTGTCTATGTTCTGTTTTGAATAAAATATTGGTTCATGTGATTTGAAAGTCTTTTAGTTTTCATTTTATTCGAATTTAAAGAAGGTCCCAACTTGGATTTCAGTTGCACTACAGCAACTGCCAGAGCAACTACCATGGTATATACTATGATCTTAATCTTAACAGGCAATATTACAGCATCAAAATATACATGATCTTTGTCCTCATATGGTGCTGAGAAGCGTTACTAAAGTAAGCAGTAAGTAATCTTATGTAGGGTGACTCTGTAGAAAGGACACTTTGAGCTACGTCAGGTTTTATAAACTGCTTTAAAACTGAAAGACTCCTGTGCTCAGCTAAATAGTTGCACTTTTTGAGCTTTGACTGGCCTTTTTCCTATATTGAAAGACTCATCCAGCAGTTTCACATTAACATTAATGACACATGCATGATTATAGGACACTGACCAATCAGTAGGCAGCAAGAACTCAGTACTTACATGAAATCCCATCCGAGCTCAAAGTGTCCTCCCTGACATGGATTCTAGTCACCCAATCTTATGAAGGTTGTGCGTCCGTTTTTGTCTGAGTCATGGACAGCTCTGTCTAATAATCCCAGGTTAAATACTCCTACTGCTAAGAGGCCAAGAGGCAATTCTAGGATTCTAGGATTTCTTTAAGGTGGGCGGCGTAAAAAAGGAGCCAAAATTCATGTACCAGGGCCGACCTTATCATTAGCCAATGATTTGTTTTGAATCTGTGAGTGACAGGGGAAGGGGCACTCTTGGGACCAATCAGCTTTCAGCTGGGCCCAGTGGCCCTGTGGCCCTGCGATTGTACACGCCCCTGCGAAGAGAGCTAGCAAGATTGATGAGCTCACGGTTTTGAGCTGGCTCAGGGACAGGGTGACAGTGGTGTCGTCCAGCAGGAAACTGCGGTCCCGTCCTCGGCCAAAGGACTCGCCGTCCTCGAGGATGAAGCTGCGACGAGGGGAAAGGATATTTCACTTATAAGAGAAGAGGAAGAGCGAAAGAAAATAAAATGTACGGCTACTCAACCTCAGCTCCAGATCAGAGACTCTAAAACCCCCCCCCCGCCGTGTCACCCAAGCACATGACACTTTTAAAGAGCAGTAAACGGCCTTTGACCGCTACATAATCAAGGACAGGTTTGTGAGTTCTGACATCCCACTGAAGAAGTAATTTTCCTAGTGTAGTGACCATTTCTGGCCAGCAGGGGGCAAACCTCAACGTTTGTGGGCCCCATGCAAATGCATGGTTTCAGTGGTGCTAAACTCTGCCGCAGTTTGCGATTCCTCAGAAGGTTTGGAGACCCAGGACCCCCCCCACAGGAGTCCGCAAGCAGGGGGATTGCTTACTTAGGCAGCGTGCACACAGGGGGCTTGGGCTGGATGATGCCCTTGTTGGTGAGTTCCTTCTCCAGGTCGCCCCCTGCCAGGCACCAGAGGTAATACACCTCGTCGATGGACCTCTCCGCCAGGTAGTCCTCCTTGTCACCTAGAGTAACACATCACATGGATTAAGGTTCCGGTTATTTACTTAATGACCCCCTCCACCCTCCAATTTAAAAGTGATCTTTCATGATTGACAGGTGTCTGACGTCCCAGCAACAATTCACTAAATTAGGCATCTGAGAGGTATCAGAAGGGGGCAGTGTTTGACTGGGTGGGTTTTCCTGCGATTTGAAGGTCGACAGTTCATACCCCCGGGTCAGGGACTGGCTGACTCCACTTTCTAAACTGTATATCACTTTGGATAAAAGTGCCTCTAAAAAAATTAAAATGTACGTTTTTAGCGATCTTAGTGGCAACAGGTGCCTTATGTTTGTGCTGATGCTCTGTGTACATGGTCACATGGTCAACATTCATTGGTTATTTCCTGACTGAGGACTTCCCCCTATCAGGACTTCCCCCTATCAGGCGGTAACCTTGGCACAGTTTGCTGATGTCAGTCGGCAGCTCCAGATGGGCACAGCGCAGGGAGGAGGAGAAGAGACCGACAGGCTTCTGGAAGGGCGTGTAGTGGATGGAGACCTCCTGGAAGACGGGGTCCTTCAGAAGCTCGGCCGGGGTGGGCCTGCAGCGGAGGACGGGGGAGGAGATTAGCGATTGGCTGGAGCTCTGTGGTGTCTCCGTAAGCTGCAGAGTCATGATGCTAATAAGATATCAAACACGGGTTCGAAAAAAGCATCTCCACCGGCCTGGCTAGCATCCTCATGCTAATCTTATCTTGCTGAGCTTCCTTAGTTGCCCCGAGTGGTTCATGCATTTCCCCAGGACTGTGCTGTAAGCTCCAAGCCATCACTTCGCTACTCTGAACACAAACGTGATTTCACACTGGCTCAAATGGTCTATCCTCCAAAAGCATGCAGAAAAGCTGGCGTGATGCCCCACAGTTACCTTTCGGACGGGAGAAACGTCAGACACTTTCTTAGCAACGACAGAACATTGTCAGGCAGCTCCTGTAAGGCAAACCAAGTCGTCTTATTCATGCCTGAAGGTCCTTACAGAACACATTCGGGGTTTAACCCTGAACTGCAAAACACAAAACCTCATAGCCAAAAGACTACATTACATTATACCACACAATACCATACTACAGACTGCAATATTTTACTGAATTCTATTTATGAATGCATCTCTCTTCCTTGACCACTTATGAAGTACAGCGTCGTGGAGCAGGCAGAGGCCGACCCCTAGGCAGAACCAGTCAAGCATCTGAGCGCACCTGCTTTTAACGCATTCATCTCTATTTTAGCTGTGCTATTCGACTTGCAGTAAAAGGCCTTGAGGGAATGAAGTAATACATTTCAAATATTGCAGCAACCACAAGATGTGTTCAACATCTCAAAATTTTCTCAAATTTTAGACCCTTCGAAATTTCACTTCGATGACAGCATTGCAGACTCTTGGCATTCTTTCAGCCAGCTTCTAGATGTAGCCACCTGGAATGCTTCTCCAGCAGCCCTGAAGGAGTTTCCATAAGTCCTGGGCACAAGTTGGGTATCTTGCTCTTACTCTTCGAACAAACTCATCCCAAACCTGCAAAGGTTTTAGGTTGGCGGATTGCGGGGGCCAGGTCATCTGTCACAGCACTCCATCGCTTTCCTTGTTACTACATAACCTCCAAGAGTGGTTAGAGTCATCGGCTTGTTGAAAAACAAGCAGATTTTCAGTAGGTGCGTCCAGACTTTTGACTGGTACTTTAGATTTGATGGCTTACATAGATTGTCTTGTTTGTCTGTCTATCAGAGTTGATGGATGCGGCAGATTAGATAGACAGAGAGATTATAGGATGAAAGACAAAGAATAGACGAAATACTCAACTTAAGGTACAAATGACAAAGAGTCAAACGAGATACTCAACTTAAGGTACAAATGAGAGCACAGAATGAATAAACATGGCCAACTGTGAGATACCAATTTAGCTAAACTGCACATTAGACTGAGGAGCCAGACACTGACCTTAATGACCTCCAAGCAGCCGTGCTCCTCTGCCACAACCGTGACTATGTCGTCGACGCAGCCTGTCAGCCACAGGGAGGCACGTGTGAGTAAACGCACCACGCAAACCAGCACAGCTCCCACCCACATTGCAGGAAATACACACCCCGCCCCCACCTCATTACCCATAACCCAAAGGGACGTCAGATCAACACAGACCTGCCAACTCCCAAAACTTCTAACTGGAGTCAATTATCCACCACCACCCCACCCCCCCCCCCGGTTCATGACGGATGTGCCATTACTGCAAGGTGATTGACTGCACACTCAGAACAAAGATGGCAGCGAGAAAAGTTTTAATGAAGAGCCGGTAAACCAAGGACAACAACAAAAGGAAAAAAAAAAAACATCTCACATCGCTACTTCCCTCCATTACGCATTCGCTGAAGCATTCCGGAATGCCTCCGCGAAAAATAAATTATATTGTACTTTAAATGAGGAAAGAACTCACCCAAAGAAAGGATGAATTTTAATCTCTCGCTTATGTCAAAACTTTGCAAGAGTCGTCTGCCCTGTTCAGAGAGAAAAAAAACACCAGATTTGTCAGAGAGGCAAGAGACAGGCTTGAGTTACACTTTTACACAACTGGTGACCAGCAGCAGCACACAGGCTGACAGGTTAGGGGTCCGAAAGAAACCGGCAGACTTGCGTAATCGCAGTCAGAAACGGTTTGAAAGGAATCTTTCCGGCTTCTGAGAATTCAGTTTGCTTATCCACGCCAACAGCAACTAATAATGAAAGGACAGAGTGAACATAGTTTAAGGCTTTCTCTCGTTCATTTCTTATTTTCTCAGAAATCCTGACAGGCCCTTGATGCAAAGAGGAACACAAGAGCAGATTTCTCAGAGCAGACCTTCACGACTGGTAACGTGCTAGCAGGTGACACACCAACATACCATGCACAATTCGAAGAGCAGGGCACCCAACGACCAGACGTCCACCTTGGGTCCCGAGCGGTGGGGAGGCTCCCTGTGGGAGGGGTCACTGGGGTGGGACCAGCCCTGGGCGATGACCTCTGGAGCCAAGTAAGAGGGGTACCTACATGTCGAGCACAGAGACCAGCCACTAACACACCACCCCCATCTTTGCTACAGACCACAAGGGCTTCAAGGGCACAAAAGGCAGGATCGGTCTGCTGGTCCCAGGTTTGGAACCGGCGACCATCTGATCACAGCACATAGTCATAACCCATGAGATGTAATACACCTGGGGAAAAAATATTTTTTATAATAGCGCCTTTCACAACAGTCGCTTTACATAATTAAGACAGAATATTACAAAAACAGGGAAAGGCAAAGAGAAAGAAAGGAGAGAAAAGAAAGACAGATGACAATGGAGGAGAGGAAAAAAAAACCCTGGTCCAAGGTCAACTGGCTGAGCACCCCCCCCAGGAATGCTACCATTATAGAAAAAGAAAGAGTGGGCTTGCTTGCTAAAAGTAAGGTGTAAACTTAAAGATCAATGAGTCAGATCTCCATGCCAGCTTGTGCAAGGAGGCAGACTGAAGGCTGCACCATAAATTACCAGATAAGGACCTCTGGGCGACGCATAAACACAGCTTCTACATCCTCATACACATTTAATACGCATAACAGGATACAAGGCGAGCCGCCTGAAAACATACATGTACTACACTATGAGCCTCTTCACTCTACAATATGTCCGAGCTCGTACAAACGCATTATCCACCCGATGACCTGTTACACTACATTTGGGAAAACGGGGCACCCAAACCAAGCAACTAGGGGTTAAGGGCCTTGCTCAGGGGCCCAACTACAAAATCACTCTGATGACCCTGGGATTTGAACTAGCAACCTTCTGATCACAGGCACTGCATCCTAGCCCACTGAGCCACACAGCGTTAAACCCCCAATCCACTGCTCTAAACCCCATCACGGAGCCTGGGGGAGGGCCCAGGATTAGGAAACGATTAAGGTCATTTATTGCTTGAAATACGGATGGATTTCCTAATATCCAAGCAACAGATGTTTAGTAAGACAACAAGAAAGACATATTTCATATTTCTTGTTTGTGATTCATGCTGAGAGGTATCCCTTTCATATCCCTCATTGTGAAATATTGATGTAACTGTAAGGCAAAGAGGAAGAGAAAATAACTCTGTAATCCATTATACTCATCCCGTCTTTGCCAAACATTTTCTAAGCTGCCAGTGAAATGCAGGCTTTTCACAGAATTGTCAGTGCTTTATCTTGGTCTAGCCTCTCCTTCAGGGTCCTCCAATGGGCTTCAAGGTGGGAGGAGACAAACAAACTCTTACCCAATAGGGAAGTCCACATCCGCCCCGTGATCAGTCATGTGATACAGACCAAACTTGGCCAGTTTGACGTTGCCCTAGGGGAGACAGAGGCAGGCAGTACACTCATAAATGTCTATGATAATGGACTGCAGCCTGCCCACACCCCCCCCCCCCACGAGGTAAAAACTCATCTTCCTGCTTTACCTTACAGTCCAGGAGCACGTTGTGAGGTCCAAGAGCTCTGTGCACAAGCCCGTCTTTGTTCAAAAAGTCCAGACCCTCCAGAACTTCATAGGCAATCTGCAGTACTTTCTCTGGGCTACAGAGGTCAGAGGTCAAAGGGAAAAGGTCAGAGCAGCTATACCCCACTGATACCTTAACCATCTAACGATAAGTTTAGATCCTGGAAAACTAAGTGCTGTTGTACCCATAAATCAGGTAGGTGATCCAAGGGGTTGTGCTTAATACTGTATATTTAGTCAACCAGACCCATCCTAATAAACCTGACTAAAATGTCAGAAGCTAACAATTTCCCTTCTCATAAATGGCACGGTGCAAGAACAGAGCCACGCTCAAAAGGTGCCATTTAGAAATCATTCAGACATAACATCCACCAAATACAGAAATATAACACAGCTGGAAAATGATTCTCTTCTACCACCAGATGGCTATAAGAATACAATGCATCTGTGTTGTTTAACACCTCTGAATACAGAGATTCGTAGGCACATTACAATGCATACCCAATTCCTGGGTGCTAAAAGGTGACCAGTCTCAAGACTGTGGTTGCCATGGATACAGTACATACCTGTCTACTTACTCTTTGTATACGAGTTGCTCCTTCAATCGTAAAGGGGAATTCTATATGTTACTGTAGCCCTAATAGTTTATTCTGCCTTCGTACATAATACGTGCATGTTGCATCATATTTCTGTTCTCCAAAAGCACTTTCACTTGACTCTTTACTTTTTACAATTCTTAGGAAGACTAGGAGACCCTATTTTATATAAATAATACATTTTTAAAAATACAAACAATTTTCAGAACCAAACAACTGAGACTGACAAGCTAAAAATCTGACAATGTCCTTTACTCATGCAGGAAGTGCTTAATGAACAAAATGAGCTGTTTTTATTTTCTTGACAAGTTTTTTTCTCCATACCTTACTGATTTACCCTGCTTCTGGAAATCTTCCAGGCTGCTCTCATAGTGTTCAGCCACAACAATCAGCCTCTCTAGAAGGAAAAAGGACAACAAGATAAGTGCATATCCCTGAACGTCACCCACAACCCCTCAAAGAATAAAACAAAAAAAAAAAGACGGATGGCTATTAAATACTACGACCAGAGAATTGACCAAAAACAGGAAACCATAAAATGATCTGGGAAAAGCAATCCACATTTTTTTTTAAATCCTTGAAATGACTCTGCTTACAATAAAATGTGTGTAAGTCCACTCTGGATAAACCTTGAATTCAAAAGAAATAGCTGGTTTCTCTCTTGTAAACAATGGCTCAAGTTCATATTAAGATTGCTCCTGGGGAAAGTTGAAGCCTCATTACTCAGAAAACACCACATCAGCCTCACACATCAAAGGGCGCACAACCCTCAACTTGTGCACTTCATGTCAAAGATGGTAAAATATCCCATAAATTTGTACATAGGAGCTGAACACAGGAAAAACTCAGACAGCAGAGATATAGTTACACCTGTCCAACATTTCATGATTTGTCAAAATTCAATAGCAGCCTATATTTCTATAATTATTAATTTGCATGTTTAAGGGTTGGTTTGAGGCTCAGTGAGGTCACTGTGCCTAAGATCGGAAGGTCATCGGTTCAGATCCCAGGGTCAACATAGTGATGTCATCATTGAGCCCCTGACGAAGGCCCTTAACCCCCAATTGCTGGGGGGCTGCCTGATCCTGCTTTCTCATCTTCCCCCAAACCGATGGCCCACCGAGGATTGAGCATACCGTGCTTTCCTCGAGAAATGTCGACATACTGACAAAGCCGGGGGTGCGTTATGGTCTTCAGAATCTGGAAGCGTCCCAGGATCTTGATGGAGTTGGGGGTGAGGGGCAGGCCATTGCTCCCACAGACGTCGTGCGGCAGGGCAGAGGCAAAGAAGGTGAAGGCACCCAGCTGGGCGTCCTTCAGTGGAAGCATGGTGACAGAACAGTCCTGCAAATTCGACACTGTCACTTACAACAAGTGCATGCAGTCTAATGCAGATTTGAAAGATCATTTTAAATACCTATAGCATTTAATTTATTTTCTATACAGGGTTTGTGACTTCGTCTGGTTTAACTATACATTGGAAGCATGTTAACGGAAACATATTTACATAAAATACATACGAACGAAAATTCCAGGAATATAATATAAGTGTGTGCCACTGTTTTACTCCCGGATGACTTTATAACAATCGTCTAAATTACGTCCAGGACCAACTATATTTTTATTATAATACGCTTCCACTAAGCCGATGGAATGCCATTCAAATGTGGCTTATATTGCATATAATAACGGGCAGTGCACACATGACAACAAATAGGAACTAAAAAAGATAGCACTTCATAGACCGCTTAATGTAATTCCAATTACCTTTAGAGAAACCCTTTCGTCATTAGCGGGATATCTTAACTGATTTATTTACTCATTCATGACTTCGTTACAGCCTGTAAACTCTTCAGTTTTCGCTTCCTCCTACAACAGCTGCTACGCATGCGCTGAAACGAATCTTTACGTCATCTCGCTGCGTCGGTTACCCCGTCTCTGTTGGAATGAGAAGTATTTTAAAATCACCAATAACACACCCAGTTATTATTAGACGTATTTCAGGAGTGTTCATAACAACCACAAGTTTTTAAATATCTGACGAAACAGTTATTTATAACTATAGGTGATGCAATTTGTGACAGTCTTACATTATCTTCGAGATACTTGAAAATATAATGTGAAATGAAATGGTTTATTCTAAATATTATAATAATTAAAATTTGTATATAATAAATCATCATACGGTTGTTTGAACTAACTAGTCTAGTTGAAAGTTCTAACTCTAAATTTGAGACGACCCTTTATTTGCCTTCATTTTAATCTAGTGTTCAAGCTGTTCCTGACGTTTCCGTAACGCTTAAAATTTACGTTTCTTTTTGTGATGCATTAATTTAGTTAATTGTTTATTTTTATTTGTTAGAATGGATGAACGTAATTTAATAATTGTGTGAAATTAAATAGTTAATTCAGGCAGAACACGGGCAGCTCCGTCAAACAGCCCTCTCGTCTTTCTTTGCTGGGATTCGTGAAGCGTGTGTGTGCCCGTGCAGTTTAATGTAAGTAATACGCGAAACAGAATGTATTAATGTCAGCCTTCATAAGCAGACTAAATTACTCCTTGTT
Source organism: Stomatorhinus ivindoensis (assembly GCA_019775895.2). Classification (NCBI taxonomy): domain Eukaryota; kingdom Metazoa; phylum Chordata; class Actinopteri; order Osteoglossiformes; family Mormyridae; genus Stomatorhinus; species Stomatorhinus ivindoensis. The sequence continues at coordinate 448,909 of JABFEB020000082.1, forward strand.
TGTAGTGGTTATCCTTTTAGTTTTCACTTCGGTCACGGTGTGTGTTTTTGAAGTTAAAGGTTTATTCATTTCTGGAACTTGATGTGGTATCACCATGCGGAATTTATTGGACATTACTTAAGAAAAATGTCCATAAAGCCAGATCACAGGTCATGTAAGCAAAAGCAGTGGTGCATTCATCCCATAGTATTTCGGGTTGATCTTAAAATCGACAGTTGCCTAAATGGCTAGCGAAAATTTTAGACAAATATTAAGTCACGTTTTTTATTGATTCTTTGAATTGAATTCCTTCCTGAAAATTTACCAGGCTGCATAAAATTTACTAGATTTGCATATTTTTTTTACTTGTAATGGAATTGTCCTTATTGAATAATAGCCACTTCTGTATCAAACTGATGGCGAAATTAATAAAGACAAACAGAGTTAGTGTGTTATTGGGGTGAAGGGGTGCTGCTAAACTTGTTTTTTTGTCCGTGGGACTGCATTCATCTCTCCGTCATATATTCAAGGAAATATGTTACCTGTACATCTGATCTATATCAGTCAAAACTGAAACAGTAAATGGTTCCGACTGTCTTAAACTGAAGGCTAAGAACTGGAGAAACGTAATATGAATTTTAAAAAGTTTAGTCTGTGACCTAGTTTTTTTTTTTTAACAGGAACTATTGGGGGTGAAAATGAGCTACGGCGAACTGAATAAGATAATGGACCTGAACCACTTTATCAGTTTTCAGTCTAAATCTTTGGGGGTAGCTGTTGTGGTACCGTCGAGAGTAAAAAATGCAAACTGCAGCAGTAAAAATACCCTCTGGCATTGAAACAGTACGTCTGCTAAACAATACGGTAATAAAGATGGCGAGTCAGAAGCATCTAGAGCAGGGTTAGCCAATCTTCTCTGCACAGGGCCAGTGTGTATGCAGGTTTCTGGGGTAACCTTTAGGCCAGCTGTTCTAATCCAGGTGTGAGGACTCTTCAGCCAGTCAGTCCTCTATTTATCTTCTTCTTGTTCTGGTTTCTGTTTATTCTTGGTTGATCATCTTGGTGCCAGTTGACACCAGGATTCCCACATATTATTTTCTGCTGAGACTTTTTTAAATTAGCAGCATTCTTTAATAAAAGCAAAAGAATCGTTTGCTGTAATAGCCGCCATACACATCCAAAAGTAACATTTATAGGCCAGAATGTTGTGTGTTATTAAAGGGGATGTACGACTTTCAGCAGCTGCTGTCTCCATCTTCTCTGTTAGTCTCTGCTCAGGAGAAAAATGATTTACTATATGTTTATTGGCAAAAAGGCTGACAGTAACATGTGAAGCGAGACTGAGAGTGTTATTCTGGATATATTAAGCTTTTTTTTTATTTACAAACACTGCTTGCACCATTTTTTAAAAGCTACAATAAGTACTGAAATCTCTAAAGGACCTGCTGTTTAATTGATTTTATTGGCCACACTTATAACAAGTGGAAGCACTGCACCCTCCCGTGCTGTTATTTTTCTCCCCAGGGGGGAGTTTCTGGGCCATCATGGGCTCATGTAAACAGCTGTGTGCGGTCAGGACGTTTCAGGACAACGCTAAACGATGGTGGCTGTGGGCGGAGCCCCGCTGCTGGGGCCCCGCCCCTTTTCCAGGGGCCGCTGTCAGGGACGTGCATGTACTGCAGGCCCGTTGAAGAGGCTCCGGCGTTTCGGGAACAAGGGAAGGCTTTGATGGTCGATATTATCAGCTCCAGCTTTCGTATGTTTCCAATTTCCCCATGTGAACTTTGGACTTTTTTCATCCTGTGCCAGTCTTCCTCCTCCGGCACCATGTGAGGGCCGTTCCCCCCCCCCCCCCCGCCGTTTCTTCCCCTCCCCAGAATAAGCATCTCCTACCACCCAGGCTCAGTCCACTCCTGACCTATAGTAACTGGTGAGCAGCTGGTTGCCGGGTGATGTCGCCCTCGGAAACGTGTCGCGGCAGTGGTGACTTGGTCCTCAGTACACGTGTGTTTTAATGTTCAGCCTGTTATTAATTCTTTTAATGATTATTTTTCTGTTTTACTTCAGTTCTCAATTTTCACGTGCCGTTCTTGATAGCGTGAACCAGCTTGACTATTTCTGTATCTTTACCACATTTCTAAACAGCAGTACTAAAACTCCGTTGATGTCAGCCTCAGCTTCAAGTTAAAAGCAGAATGTCTGCAGGCCAGTTCGAAGTCATATGAAGTATGTCAAATATTCAATGAAGGGTTGCCAACTGTCAGGTGTCCGGCGTGACACACTTTCAGACTCATGCTCAAGCAAGAAATCTTTCGGCAAATCTATATTATTCCATTACAAACCTAGAATTAGCTACATCAAAAGCATTGGGGCAGTTTTCAAACCCTACAGACTATTTACACGGTAATAAAACTGTTACATAAATGTAAATGTGTATGCAGACCTTCCCAAATTGAAAATCTCACTCCAGCCAGCTAACCAAATTCAAGCCCTGTGAATGTATTCCTTAAGTGAAACTTTTAAATAGAGGGATTGTGAATACTTGTTACAGGTTACTAACTAATTGTTTTACTACCACTTAATAAGCTGCCTAGTATGTCATTCAAGAACCTGAACCTTGGAGAGAATATGAGCAGGTGAGACAGGAGGTGGAGCACGTTTGATGTTCTCAGCGTTCAGCTGATTTGCCATCGTTCTGTGTGCATTAGGTTCCTGGCCCGCTCCTTCTTCAGGATGTCAGGCCACACCACGTCCCTATCCAGACTGGAACAGAGGGCTGCCGAGGCTGACCAGATCATCGAGTACCTCAAACAGCAGGTCCGGCTGCTCAAAGACAAAGCCGGTGAGATGCCGTCATCTGTGCCCAATCCCTGAAAACACAGGGTTTAGTAGAACCTGGGCAGGAAGAGAGACCATGTGCTTTGTGGTGTTAGTAATACCCCAAGAGCTTTTTACTTTAATAAATATATTCAGGTTTGTTTTGGTTGCATATTTTTCAGCAAAAAAAGGAAAAGTCTATGTGACCTGACATTATATGGAGAAAATGATTGGGGCACAGCTCTTAATCACTGAATTCAGACCAATTGCCACAGGTGTATAAAATCAAGCACATAATTATGCAGATGCAAACATCTGTGAAAGAATGGATTGTTCTGAAGAGCTCAGTGAATTCAAGTATGGTGCTGTCATAGGATGCCACCTTTGAATAAGTCAGCTTGTTAAATTTCTTCCCTGTTAGATATTCCATGTTCAACTATAAGTGGAATTATTGCAATTGGAAGTGTTTAGAAAAAACAGAAACTCAGCCACAAAGTATCAGACCACGTAAAGTAACAGAGCGGGGTCACAGAGTCCTGAGGTATATAGTGCGTAAAAGTGGCCAACCCGCTGTTCGCTCAATAACTGCAGGGTTCCAAACTTTCTCTGCTATTAACTCCTGCACAAAAACCATGCACCAGGATCTTCATAGAATGGGCTTCCATGGTCAAGCAGATGCATGCAAGCCTAACATCACCGGCCACAATGCCAAGCATCGGATGGAGCCGTGTAAAGCACGTCACCACTGGAAACGTGTTCTGGAGTGACGAATCACGCTTCTCTTATTGGCAGTCTAATGGATGAGTCTGGGTTTGGTAGATGCCAGGAGAACATTATCTGTCTTACTGCATTGTGCCAACTGTAAAGTTTGGTGGAGGAGGGATAATGGTATGGGGTTGCTTTTCAGGGGTTGGGCTAGACCCCTTAATTCCGATGAACTTACCAAGCTTACCAATACATTTTGGACTATGCTTCCAACTTTGTGGGACCAGGTCGGGGGTACGCCCTTTTCCATTTTGGCATGACTGTGCTCCAGTGCACAAAGCAAGGTCCATAAAGACATTGGGTGAGTTTGGTGTGGAAGAACTTGACTGATCCACACAGAGCCCTGACCTCAACCCAATCAAACACCTTTGGCATGAACACAGAATAAAGCCAGGCCTTCACGTCCAACATCAGTGTCTGATCACCTCACATATGTTTTTCTGGATGAATGGGCAGATTTCCCGCAGACACACTCCAAGGTCTTGTGGAAAGCCTTTCCAGAAGAATGGGGGCTGTTATAGCTGCAAAGGGGGGACCAACTCCATACTGATGCTTTTGGATTTAGAATGGGACGTCATGAACGTTCCTGTAGGTGTCATGGCCAGATGCCCCAATACTATTGTCCATATAGTGTGGGTAACCTAGGATGGTCACTAACTGTTGTGCCTGCAGTTGTTCTTACAAAGCAAGCTTGTGAGGGAATGTTGTGAGCAGCGGAGGGAGCTGGAGATGCCGCTTGGTGCGTGTGGCCACGCGAGTGGGAGGACGCTGAAGCGAGGTGGTTACTGGGAGGACGCTGAAGCGAGGTGGTTACTGGGAGGACGCTGAAGCGAGGTGGTTACTGGGAGGACGCTGAAGCGAGG
>JABFEB020000082.1:487256-512799 GCA_019775895.2 Stomatorhinus ivindoensis
TGCTAACGGAAGCCCATTGATCACCATTAACTGGATGCTAACGGAAGCCCATTGATCACCATTAACTGGATGCTAACAGAAGCCTGATGGCAGCTAGCTTACCTTTGACAACAGCAGGCTTTATCTGGTTCTTTTTCCAGCCGTGCTCCTTAGACGCAAGCTTTTTGTGCTCCTTCAGCTTCGGGACATGTGGTGACACAAGTCGGTCTGAGACGGGAACACAAATATCTGCAGGGAGAAAGCAGATTTCCTGCTGAAAGGGGACGTAACAGCAGATTCATCACTGGGGGGGGGATCTCCGTGGACTTAGACTGCAGGGGGAGATTGTTATATGCATTAACCATACAGCCCACCCTTCCATATTGTATGGACCCCGCAACCTGAAATACCACATGCCAAAGCAGCCCCCTTGGGGATTGAAGCATTTCTAATTTAAGAACAGTTTAAAGCACTAAAACAGCACAAAATGATACAAGAAACACGAGATACAAAAATCACTGTGCAATTCTATTCTATATCACGTCATAAACAGGCTTGAAGTCCTACAAACCAGAACTGCACATATTTCTGATCATTTCTGAGTTACCAAACTGTATGTGCGTTGTGTGTGACTTTCACAAAACTCCAGAAAACTCCCCAAAACTCCCATTCAGTTTCTTATGCTGAACCCCGTGATATATTAGAAGGAGCGTTGACTACATTATCAACAGCTCGTAATCTTCGTCGCACTCTCCTCACAACACCCTCGGTGTCACATCCACACTGTGACTTTAAGAATCCACTGAGATGAGGCAGCATTTATGTAAACTGGACTCAGAGCTCTTCACCCACGACACGGATGGGCAGACTTACTGTTGCTGCAGTAGTTGCCAGGGCAACACATGGCGTCTCGATTGCAAGGCTTCTTCCGTCTCCTGCATTTGAGACAGTGGGGGGCACCGTGTTGCGGGCAGTGACAGTAGGTCCCCTCGCTGCACTCTTTATCACTCGTGCAGGGATAAATCTGTAAACAGAGAAACCCACGTTATCAAGAAGAACACAAAAACACAGGCTACAAAAAAATCCACCAGCATCATCCATATTTCTGCATTTTAATTCCATAACTGAATTATTTGGTTTGTATAATTAAACAGCATTGCAAAAATTAGTTTACACTTATTCAGTAATTACAACAAAAAAAATCACAGGACCAGTATTTTGTAATCTACAGTGAAACCATTTCAGTCTCTGATGAAGGATGTAGGTTTGGTTTAAACATTGGTAGGGCCTTCAACCCCCCTGCCCTATAAACATATACAAGGTGCTCCCACAGTATCGTGAGAGATTTGTCCGAACTACCCAAACCCAAATTCACATCCTTGTCTCTGAATTAATTAAGCTTTTTAGCTATTAGGGTTGATTTTGTAATTTTCCCTTTACTTGTATGGAAATGATCGGATTTTCATCGGATATCCGACTGATGCATCAAAATATACAACAGCCAGTGTGATAACGACTCAGGGCAGTTCTCGGGACACGTTCGGTAGTCGTCGGCGTGAACGGGACACAATAAACAGTGCCAGTAAACAGCGCGGTCACAACAAACAACCGAACGCTCACATTTTCCACAACAAGTACACAGAAGACATGTTACAGGATCCGCGCGGTGTTCACATTGAATAGAGTCTGCCGTTGTGTTTCGTTTATTTACATGTGGCATCCATTTGACTGCGGTTTTGAACGCTGCGGAATAAAAAGAAAATATAAAGCCGATAAATAAAACAAAAAATGCGGCCAAATCGTGACATTACAGTGAATCCTTGGCAGCGTATAAGGACACCATCACTAGGGACCGATCACATCATTTTGTTGTCTCTGCTGTTGTTTCGGGTTTTTAAAGAACATTTTTATTAAATATCTACAGTTAGTGACAGTACGACTGTACTACCCGTTTAACTGACAGGTTGATGACCAAATAATGGTATTGATTAGTAGGCCTATACAGTTTGATCACCCAGTTAAAAGAATATATGCGCAAAACAAGTGTACGTTTAATCGAACAGGCCATACTCTAATTTAAAGAGGAATTTAAGGGAAAGTGACTTCAGACAAAAGCAATTCGTGTGCTACACATCCTTAAGATAAAGACCTTGCACTTAATGTCCCCGTCTGGTTTTGGAGGCACGTGGAGCGCTTCCTATATCGGTGTGTTAAACCCTGCTCCGTGTCATGTATACCCGATTATAATCTGGGGGTTTAAAGACGCATCATGACACTGACATTAAAGGCTTTTCCTAAATCCTCAGTTTCTGGGTGAACGCTCGCAGCTGCCAGCGAGATAAGAAACAGCCAGTTACGAAACGCCGCGTCTGTTAAACACCAGTTTTAATCTGCTTTGCCAGAAAACAACACTAAAAAAATTCTCCTTATGGGAAAACTAAATTTGCTCGATTTGGTTTTAGATTCTTACTACAGTAAACATGACTAACGGCGCATTAAATTATAACATTGTGCTTTAATTTCCCTTAATTTCCATGCATGTTCCTCTGTTGAACTATCCAACATAACATCTCCCTTCCATGTGGCAAGCATTCGGGGCCAATATTCTCATTCAAGAGACCACACTAAAGAATTTAAAGGAACGTTTTTTTTCCTGTTGCGACTAGTCCCTAAATCAGGAGTCTCAAACTCCAGTCCTGGGGGTTTGGAGTTCTGTTTAGGTTAGTTCTATCCCCCTCCCACCACAAATGATTTAGCTTATGAGCTCTGTGGTAATTAGCACAAGGAGTTGAATCAGGTGTGTTAAATGAGGGTAAACCAAAAACTGTTCAGGGCTCTGGCCCTCCAGGACTGGAGATTGAGACCCCTGCTCTAAATGATCTGATATTAGTGTTTGATCGAAGCAGTATGAAGGGACTATCCTTGCCGTTGTCGTTTAACGCAATCCGACGTAATTCTAACGCCAGAGTGGCTGACGTGTTCCTAAAACGACATCACCAGCCTGGTGTGCAGCAGATTGCTTGCTGCTACAGATCCTCAGAAACCTCAAACGTGGGATAACCAAGTTATTAATTTGCTCTTTTAAACTAAGCTATCTAATTTATGCTTATGGGTGAATTGTTTTTTAATTTTACTATAATGCTACTGACATCAGGGAACCAAAGTGGAAATGTTCATTTTGATCAAAGAACTCCACCTAGGGTGTTTGTTTTGCGCATGCGCAGTCTTTAAAACGTAGTTTTGGCGGTATAATTTTACTTCCGCCTCAAACGGGAGCATGACGTAAGTAATGAAAGATATCAGAACCTGTGTTTCAGTTAATGCTAGTTAAGCAATTAACGTTAAACATATTTATATAATCATATCCTTGACTTTAAATAATTTTCAGTCAACGTAACTTTCAGCCCGTGTGGGAAGCAAGTTACAGAAAGGAGAGAGCGGGACCCGACAAAGTAGTTGCTTCTACAGAAAGGTGGAAGAGTGTGGAAAAATGCAGACATATCTTGCCTGTTTTTTCTCTCAATTTCACATACAATTAGCAGTGTTGAATGATTGTTAATGTTTAAACATTTTGAAAAATAAAATTTGTGTTAACATTTTGGATGAAAATATGTTAATTCCACAATAAATAATGTTAATATAAACGTGTTATATATATGTGTTCTGAGTGTAAATCAAAATGCAATTGTTTTTTTTGCTTTTATATTTAAATTATGAATGCCTTAAATCTTTATTTGAGGCAGGTTAAAGTTAATTTGCTCAAACCTTTAAAAGTGAATAAAATATTTATATTAAGAAATATAGCCAACTTGTTTTGATTTAGAACAACTTTAAATATTTGGTTTGTTTCACCTTCAGAAATTAGTTTACATGAACTTAAGAATTTAAAGGTTACAGTAAATGGTTTATTTACATTACGACAATGGTAAAATATTAGGTGTGACAGATTACTTCAATTTTTTTAAAGTCGAGCCAGTGTTATGTTTCTTACAGGGCATTCTGTTCTTTTGACGTTTCTGTGGGAAAATAGTACTGTATATTATATTTCTATGTATACGTAGCACCATTTTTCACATTTGTTCTTTGCAGCTACGTATAGTGACGTCTCTTAAAATTAACTTCAACGGACGGCGTAGCCGGTTGTACTTCTGACCCAGAGTTGGTGACACGGTAGTTAAGGTCACAATCCTTTGCAGTGGAGTCCTCTACCAAAGTGTGTTACCTACTCTCAAGCGCACAGAGCACAGCACTGTGCCAGACTGGCCTCTTTGATAAAAGCATCTTCTATGCAGCTGTGCGGTAAATAAATGGCACAAACAATTAGACGGGACCCGAAAGAATCACCAGCACTGCACTTCCAGCGATTTACTGAAGAAACAGCAGTTTGTAATGTCACCACAATAAGCTTGTACTAAAAAAAATACTAAATGCGCAACATATGTTCAAAAAAATACCTCCGCAGGAATCTGTTCGCCTCAACCAACAACAAAATATGTTATTCAATATCCATGTTCTTGGGGGGGGGGGGATATAAATGGAGTTAGTTTGCAGGTCTTTACATCTTGTCTCGTCTGTTTGAAAGGCTGTCAAAAGCCACCTAGTAAAACGGCGGAGAGTGAGACAAAGGCTTCCAAACCGTCGATCTGTGGCTTAAACTGATATATTTAAGTTTCCATGGCAATGTGGGTCCTTGAAGCTACAGGAAAGAGACGGATGCTCACATTCAACAACAAACAAGATATCCATCCATCTTCCGACCACTTATGCAGTACTGGGACAGGCCGGGGGCTAAGGTGGGATTGGAACCTATGTTTCGCAACGTAGGGCATGAGTGGAGGCAAACCCTGGATGGGGAAGCAGTATATCAATAATATATGTCCCAAAATCCTGCACTTCAGATCATGTTTATGATAATGGTTTAGAGTCATCTACAACGTAAGACATGATGCAGAAAAATAATAAAAGTATACTATATATTTAAAAAATCTATTTAAAACAAGAATACAAAATAATTTTAAAATGTAAATAAACACTGCTTACTCATTGCAGGCTCAGACTAGCTGCACTTATGCCTAGGTAGTATATATAAAATGTAAATGTAAATAGCGAGATTACAAGCAAGCTTCTTGTTAAGGTATCTTTGCAGGTCTTGACTTACACGCAAAATTTACGGAAGGCGAAGTCAACGAAAACACATTACCCTGAGGATGTGGCTTTTTGAATTCTTAGGCGGCTACTAGAACGGTAGTTTGTGAGCATATAACATTTCATTATCTCACAAAGACGCAGACAAAGGGAAAGAAAAGCCCACAGCTCCCCCCAGAATGCGATGCGATGACTATCAGCGGATCCTAAACTGCAGCCCGGGCTTGATTTCATCGCGGGGCTCGAGTCCCGCCAGCGTTACAGGCTCATCTTTGTAACCTGATGACACACAAGCACGCCACAGACGATAATCGCCGCTTATCTCGCTTTGTTTTTAAACGCCAGATTCATGGCTTCTGAGGACGGCGGCCTTGTGTTTGGATGCGTTTCATTGAGCCTAGTGATCCCAAGCAGGTTTTGTTTCCCTCCTCCTCTATGCCGCCTTCCAATCCTGCATCCCTTATTTTCCCAAGGAAATATTCTCTGCCGTAAAGCCGCACTTTTCCCCTCGGGGACGTTGGCTCCGTGTCTCATGCTGGCTAGACGATAAAGCGCAGAGACAGAGAGGCATGTGGGAAAGCCTTTTTCTGTCTGGTGCTGGTCCCGTTTTACACATCGCTCATGTGGAGCTGAAGGCGAATTTGTGGCTGGGAGGCAATTTCAAGGATGTGCTTGTTTGTTTTGAACCAGCCGGAGTCAAGTTCACATCTTAAGGCCTTTATTAAGACGGGAAATGTGCTTGGTAAACAGTGCTTAGATGGTTTCTCTTGTAGTTCACGCTGACAGGTAGGTGAGAGCTGATATGGCCTACAAAGATCTTGAGAAACACTTAAAGGCAAAATTTCAAAAAGAAATAAAAAACAATTTGTATTCACGATTGCAAATTTTACAAGAAAAGGAATGCTGGTAGAATATTTGAAAGCTTGATAATTGTAAAATAATCAGCAGGATGAATAAAATCATTTTGGAAATTCCAGAACATGAAAAATAAATCCGGTCCCTTCCGGAATACATGGAGTGAAGGAAGCTGTCACAGAACTGGAACAAACATCACTTAGAGAAGCCTCAATACACATCCATGCATCTTTCTGGATCACTTCTGCAATAAAAGGTCACAGAGAACCTAGAGGTTCTCCCAGTAAACATGGGGCAGGGGGCAGGAGACTTTCAGGATGGAAAGTTCCTTAATCAGATCAGGACAGGGCATTGTCCCTTGAAGGCCACCGTAGTGCAATAGAGGGCCCCATTGCCCCATGATGCCAGGGCTCCTCCTGTTATTTTAAGAAGGAGTTGGTCCTCACTCTTCTCACTTAGCATCTGGGACTCCTGGAGCTAAGTAGAGTCAAACAGGCCTGTTTTTAATATGCCGGAAGTCTCATTCTTGATGGGTTCAGTTAAATTAAATTAATTCTGGCAATGCACGGCCAGCGCAAAGCACACGCCATGAATTACATGCAGTACACTACCCACAATGCCTCGGGGTATGGGCATTCCTCTGTAGTCATTCAGAACTGTGAGCCGTTCTCCCCGTGCTCCAAGGTACTTTGGTCACAAAGACTCCCTTCAAGAAAGACTTGGACGATGTTTAGGTCAAAGTCTGGAGGAAACAGCCATGAAACACCGTGGTCTGAGAAGGATTGCGGACATGGTTAGAGATCACGTGCGACACCATGAGCAACCTCATTGTTCTCAGCTGCTCATATAGCATAGGAAGAGGGGAGCCGTGTGAAGAACGGAAAACAAAAGATCTTCAGATGGTCATACTTTTCCTTCCTACCCAACGTGGGGCCACATCTCCCAACATCTGAGTTGGTGGTCACCGCCCAACATTTATTAGAGGGCAGGAAGAGTCAAATAATAAATAAATAAATGCATGACACAAGTGCTTCCTGTGCTAACCTTGCCTTACATGGTGGGGGGAGGGCTTTTCAGCCTCCCTAATTTGCCAGAATTGAGCAGGGGATAGCTTGAGAATCTTATGGAGTATGCTAAGCTCACATCCCTTGGCGCTGGAGAGTGACAGACTTGGGGGACACGTGTTTCATCAGCCGTCTGACGAGTTGTAAAAGGCGCAAAGCATTGTGGGTGGGGGTCAGTGGACGCTCCGTGTGGGAAAATGCTGGAACTCAAGTAAGAGTGCCTCAGTCGGATGAAGGAAAATAGCCAACTGGTCCTTGATGGTGTGGGCGGTGGTACTAAGCCCTGCTACTTTATAGACCCAGAAGGATTTCTTCTGAGATGTGCAGGGCTATTAATCATCGACGTTAACAAACCTCAACGCTATGACAACCACCCAATAAATCATAATAATCCCCTCAGCACTCACACAGTCGTTGCCAAATTGGGCTTAAGACACTTAAAACAAATTCCTGTCCCCTTGTTCTCAAAGCTAAGCTTATCTTCTAGCTATATATCTGACAGAACAATAAATTACAGGATTAACGAATGGGTGCATGTGTTCCTTTAGCCTATGTATCCAGTGTGAAATTGTATCTAATGAGTCGACAGAATGTTAACAAACAGACAGTGAGGATAGCTCATCAGCTTAATGGTGTCTGTCAAAAGGATCGCCGGGTTCCACCAACTGAAGGAAGAGCAAATGGGATGGAGTTTCTCAATCAGGTGCTGGAGATGAAGACCGAAGGGTCCCGTTTGATAAACAATGGCCGAGCGCTAATAAGGAACAGGGAACGGTCGTTTGGAGGATCAAAGTGTGAGGTTTGCGCAGTGGATTTACGCGACCCGTCTGGAGAGGCAGGGGAGCAGGTACTTTAAGGGTCATGCTTTTTGCAAGCAGACAAGTCCATTCCTTTCAAATCAAATTATAGCGGGGGCAAGTACTGGATCCTCACAGTGAGGGGGAAGACGAGCGATTCTGACCCAATACAGGGAGAACCACCTCAAACGTCACAGAGAGCGAAGACGCTGGTTTGGCGGTATGGCAGCGTGGAGGTCCTCAGACGTGGCTCTGCAGCCTGGGCTCCCAAACCCCTTTGGTTTGTTCGCGTGGCATGACGCACGCCTTCGTTTGAACGCGGTCCTGGCGGGGCGGCGTCCTGCTGGAGAGGCTCCAGCTCAATTACGCCGCAACACCCCCTCGTAAAGGGACCCTCTGCGTCGATCCCTCTGAGAAGCAGAAACAACAAAGGTACAAAGGAAAGGCGGCTGATCTCCTGTGTAACAGCCCCGCAATAAACTTGTCAGATTTTTTATAGTTTGTGCTATAAAGTTTAGGTATAAAACAGATTTATGTGAAGCTAATCTATGGAAATGTATGGTTCTATTAAAAATACTGACAAACTACATTGTTTTTTCTTGATGTCTCCAGTCATTCTGCTTGCGTAGCATTTTCAAACTCCACTATCATCTGCCCAAGAAAAAGTCTTCAATTCTAACCTTGCGTAACTGCCCAGCACACTAGCTGTCAGATGCTGTTCCGTCTGCAAAACAAGCAATATCTATTGACCAGTTAAAAACTCCAGTGCAACCAGTGCAGCCCAGTACTGAAACTGGAAGTCTTTTACATCTCTCTGAATTATTTCACCAATTCGCTCCTGATAAACTTATTTTGACCATTTTCACTTCCACAGCTAAAATGAAACGCGGATCACATTGCAAATTATCCGTGTACCTCTTAACACGTAAGATATTTGAAATTCAAGAGGTTCTTTGACATTTAACCATGATGAGCAGGTAAGTGAAACGAGGGCAAAAATCCCATCCGATTATTGTCAGAAGATGCGCAGTTAAACTACGTGCGCGAGACATCCCTGGGATCTCACTGTCGTGTACTGCAGCTGCTGTTCCTTACAGTTAATAACGTTTCGCTTTTAACTGTCAGCCAGCACACATGGATGAGTGTTTGTCACAGTGGAGAAATTTCCGGAGAATTAATGATGGAGAATTAAAGACGAACGTGTGGGGAGGAATTTGAATGAGATATGACTCATATCTCTCTATACAGAGCCCTTCATAAAGAGCGCTAGGACATGAACAGAAACAGACAGGAATCGCAGGGTTAATATTGCACAGCGATAAAGGCCATAGACGAAAGAACAGCTTAAAGGAGTCATATAGGCAAAAAGCGTTGGGATTCTAAGCCAACTGGCTGTTTATATTAACTGATTTTTGGAGGCATTACATAATATAGGTTAGTCTGATGCACGTGTATTTGCACAGGACTTATAAGACCATATTACACGCAAAAACCTCCCGGCAGTGACCTGAATTACAAAGATCTAGAAACACACAATTATCTTACTTCCTGCATAATCAAAACATCCGATACGGAGATGTGAAAATTGAAGGTTTTTTTTCCACTTGGAGCGCACAGGCATGAATTTATATTAGCTATTCACAGCTGGCAAACTTCCGGTGGGTTGCCGAAGGTTTTCTTCAAAGTTTTTGGCATCTACTGCAGGAGGTGTAAGTTACACGAGTTGATGTCGCAGAGAATGAGAATTGCAAACGTTAATCACAATGTGCTTCATCAGCACAACTCGCTCCTTCTTGATTAAACGGTACTCCAGAAGATAAATTAGTATCATACTGTCGGATACACTGTGAAGGATATTTGCACTATAGTCTTCCTGCAGAACATAGGCCTGTTGGCGTTTTAGGTAATTTTGGGTAATTGGTGACTGATTTCATTTGGCTGCTTGTTCTCTTTTCGAACCTCAGATTAGTAACAAGGTCGATATTCATTCTCTGTCATCCGCCCATTAAAAGAATCAGTTGCACTCCCAAAATAGACTGCACAGACCGTTATTTCGGAGTCCGCAATCCACCAAACCATCCACCAAGTAATATCAGGTAATACATATATAGCCCAGATTCTGTCGTTTTTTGTCTGTTCGATGGTTAGTCGACAATCGTCATTTCTACCTTTCAGTCTTAACGCAGTTGAATTTAATAACTCCAGGGTGCGTCTGGACTCGCTTAAAGACACCCAGGCAGGTATTCACCGTGTTTACTCTCTGAACTTTCTGCACATGTTAATGAGATGCTGTTCAGGCGCACACGACCAAAATTGCGGCGTCAAGGTCTGAATTTAACGAGGGGGTCCTTCCCCATAATTTCGCCATAATTAATACCACATGAGGGGTACTTTTTATGACAGTAGGCTAATATGCGGTCCTATTCTGTATGTTTCGGAAACACTTTTTGAAACCGCACGGTTTCGAATTGTATAAGGCTAGTGTTACATTCACTGTAAATCTGTCACTACGAGCCCAGCGCCGAAATCTGTGAACCCCGGCCAAAAGTTTTCATCTGGCCACACAATTTTAATGTTTCAAGGAAGCCCATGAATAAAACAGATCCCACTGGGAACTACAATTCTAAATGCCATCATTATTTGTTAAGAGACACGCATCCAAGAGGTATAAAGTAAAATCGGGTTTTTAAAGTACCGCGGTTAAAATTTCAGTCCCTATAATTCGCATTGCAAAACTGTCAGTTTCAAACAATAAAAATGGAGTAGATTTCACTGAAAGAAAAGATAAAGTAATATTGTACTCGGGGGGAAATGTAGATTAAAACATAATATAAACGTTGGTTTTGGAAGAAGATTGCTGAAGGGCAGGGTTTTGTTATCGTTAAACCATCATTTAAATCTTAAATTAGATGAAGTTCTAACACATAGTATTGCACAAAGTGTTAATATTTTAATATTCCTAAATACACTGATGATTAGTATATTTCACTCACAGTGGGATTGTCAGTAACGACGTATTAATAAGTATGATCGCAAACAGTACTCGTATTGATCTCTGGGTGTACCGTGTTCTGTTTCAGGCTAGTCCGCTACCGCCGGTCCTGTTCAGACCTGCAAAGTGATATCAGCCAGTAAGCCGTTAGGTAGGTAGAATTCGCTTTACCTGAGACGATTTCTGTACTTTCTTAATAACTCCGGATCCGGAACAATTTAGGGGAGTCGTCGGGGCTTCTCCTGACAAAGGCGACCGGATGGAGTTCACCTTGGATCCGGCGTGTGATTTCTGTGAGTTTGCGATTCTCACGGCGGCGAGCATGAAGAGGAGAGTAGAGCAGCATCTCCCCCGGCTCAGTACCAGCATCATTGGCAAAAAGCACTCGGGGATTCCTTTTAATTCTAAAACAAAATTTGAAAACTGGAACAAAAAACTAAAATCCGCAATCAGAGGAAAACCACGTTAATCATAACTACCAGCACCAACAATTATTTTGTCAATCAAGCAAAATAGGGAATAAATAGGCCTATACAACAAATTTGTTATTAAGAAAAAAAAATAAAAGAGGAAAAATGTATCAGGAGTAAATATCACTGTTCAGTAAATCGTCGATTACAAGTCAGGGCGAGAGTATAAGTTGGTTTTTATCTTCCAAAATGTCAAGGTAAAAATTCGCGCCGAGTGCTTCGTTGCCTGTCCTTGGCGGTCTGTTGGCATTTTTTTGAGGCAACCTAGTATTTATGACCTCAGATACTTTCTTTTTTATAGGATCCTAATGGGCTTGTTTCCTCCGCCCCTCATTCAGACCTGACAAAGAGGGAAAGCGATCTCTATGCTGCCCTCGCGCTGGTGCTGCGCATTGTGCGTCTGTGCGCCGCTTCCAGACACCGACACCCGAAACCCCCGCGAGGGGGAAAAAAACCTATAAAATTATACTCGGGCCATATATTTAACTATTCATTTAACTTGAATGAAAACCACGGAAATGAAGGGCAAAGTTAACCCACTTTTTTTTGAAGATTTATTGAAAGTCTCGGCCACTGATTTCTTTATCTTCTCAAAATCTTAAATCACCATGTTGACAATAAACCATAGCAATATTCAAGTATTTATATATTATATTGTTATAGTAGCAATTCTATCATTTTCTATGTAGACATATCCCACCGTTTTGTCGAAATATGAGTCAAATGGTCTCACGTAATGTTTTACTTCTCTACTATTTCATATATATAAATAAATAGAATTGCTTTATACTTGGAGAAATGACACCATGTTAAATTGCTTTAATCGAATACTTCCTACCTACCTCCTAATGCGTGCAGTGACCTGCCCCGCAAATGAATTGTGTATTCATACACCGAGGAAAATGTAAATATTTGATAAGTTTTATTTTGCCAAGGAGAAAATGCCTTTCCGTGGAGAAAGACGTACAGAAAGACGTTGATAACATCCATGTTTAGCTGATGCGCAGATTTATGCGTTAAGTCTGCGCATGTATTTTTAAACAATGCTATTTGTACGCGATCTGGATATGAAAAATACGATACCGTCGTTCAAGGTTGGTTAGATAACACATAAATGTAAGCAGTGTTTAATATGTTCATGACTTTTTTACCTAAAAGTTTAAAAGCTAATTCCATTATATTTTTAGAGCATAAAGATAATAAAAGGATTATCAATAAACAAGTGGCATCACACGTAGCAATGGTCAGTTGTTGCTAATTCAGGCACCTAACGCGAATTTCGTTTTCACAGCATCTTAATGAATGACTGGGTTTAACAGAATGAAATATAGGCTATTTTAACATTAATGCACGGTCCACGTACAGGACTAAGTGTTTAAATACGCAGAGGTTTTGGGAAAATGAGTGCATTTCTCGTAGACGACTTCGAAGCAGTTAAGCAATCGGATACTTGTAGTGTTACGGAGATTTAATTTCCCTGGAGCAAATGCGCAAGTTATTTTAATAACTAATTCCTGTAAGTCGTTAGCAGCGATTTAACAATAATATTCCTGTGTGCTGTTTCATACACTCATAGCGTTTATTTACCTGTATTAGCTAAACACATAGATAATATGCATTATAATGTAATTTATATGTTGAATAATATAATGCACGTGCACGCAACTTCGTGTAAAATTAGATCAGTACCGGTCCTAGCCAACGTGGCGCCCTAGGCGAACATCAGTGCCGGCGCCCCCCTCAGAAGTTGACGCCCTAGGCGGCCGCCTGTAGTACTGGCCAGTCCTGCCTTAGATGTAATAAACGGAGAAGACAGCTGTCAGCGCCACTGATTTAATATCTCGCAAACTAAAGGTATGTAGGTTTACCCGTGAAGCGCAAGTGGTGTAGATTCAAGGGCGGTCACTTTGTTAACATTTAGTACTCTTTGAAGTGCGTTATATTTTGGGACGGTTCCCCCGCTTGTATCGAAAAAAAAACAGCCCCACGCAATCGGATAAATACTGACCCACACAGCCAAGCCTTATTCCCACAACGAATGCTGACCTCTTCCTTTCACTCTGGGAAAAATATTTTTCGTTCCCCCCACTAGACATGGACGCATGTGTTGTGTTATTTATCGTCGCTTTCATCATAAAATAAGAAAAAAAGACTTTTAGATAGGCATGCAGTTAAATATTACGTGGTTCCGTTGTTCCGCATGTGTGCTTGATTTTTTAAAATAGCCAATTTATTTAGATTTTAAACTTCGTCCGGAATCAGCCTTGTTTGATCTAGAAGTGTTTCACACGCCTTATCGGCCAAATTTTTTTGTTGTCTTATTTCAGTTTGTACACACCATCTGGGACAATTAAACAGTCCGCGGCCATTCACGCAATGCATGCCACTGGTACCGTACGAAAATGGGGTCCTGTGTAGCGAGGGTGTTTTAAATTACCAGCTAAGCTTTCACATGATTTACTTAAACGTCGGTTAGTCTGGAATTAGTAATATACAGGTTTCCACTCAAACAGTAAAATGAATGAGTTTTAAAAGCCATTACTGTTCCATATGACTTGAAAAGAGACTACTTCTAAAACTAGTCGGCAAAGGTTCTGTGAAGCCAGCAGGTGGCGTCCTAGTTAAAAAACGGAACTTGTATGACCTATAATATAATACAACACCTATGAACGATGTTTTAAACTGCATAATATGTAAATGTGAATCTTAATTCGACGACAGTCCAACAGAATTTTTAGGAGAGCTTCAGGTCATGGTCATGACCAAAACAAAGTTAATTTAAATGTTTTTATACTCTGCCTTTGATTAACAAGACTAACCAATAAAATCGCTTTACGTTTTCCCTTACAACCGCAGCTGCCTTTTGTCCCATGACAGCTGCGGTTGTAATGCCGTGAAAAATTATGTCACATCATAAGTCACTTCCATCCCTTTATGGTGCCACCTAAGGTATCCGCAGTCCCGCCACGATTAGCGCACTGACAACGGTAACATAGGACATGCAAGTCCTCGTAAAATAATCAGAAACTTAAATATCCGAAAACAAATAGCGCCGTTGACACATATGAAGTTGTAGCCGGGGGATATATTGAATCTCGTCAAGCTTAATGTTAGGATTCAGTATAGTCACGTACAGGCAGACATATACTACTAAAGCTCACAGCTGCCAAAATCGCTGTCATTACTGAATCCCAGGAGGCCTCCTTTAATCCTATTAATCCTTGTTAACTCACAGTCCTCATGGGGCTTTTATATACTGCGTGTAAAGGCAGAAGTGTAAATTAAATAGTGTGCGGCCTACTCTAAGGAAAAACATCGTTGCTTTAGAAGATACAGGACATTGTTTACGAGTTTGTAATTACACAATTTTACTCAAATGTATTCTTAGACAATTCAAACGTGCGATTTCCGCTTGCCAGAAAACACACATTAATAAATCTACCCAACAAACAAAACCAAAAATGTATTTCAGAAGACTCCTCAGTAAACGTCTGATTGAATTGCCACTGCAGCTAAATAATAAATGTATCCGTGGTATGCGTTTCTATACTTTTAAGGGAACAAAGTGCTTCCCTCCTGAGGTCTCTTAAGAAACTGAGGAAATATGACTAAATAGTTCATGTCTTTTGAATAAAGTCAGCGCGAGGGGAACTGCTTGCATGAAGATGCACTTGTCCGACCACAGTTCGAGTTGCGCGGTGTTTCCAGAGCTGGTTGCGCACAACCGAAACTATAGCGTATTAATCGGAAACCCCCAACCGCCTTTAAGCTGTAGACCAGACGAAGCTACGAATAGATTGGTTCCGCAAATAAAAAGCGATATTCTGAGAACAGCAGGAAAGGTTTAATTCGGACTCTTGGAATAATATTACTGCACAGATTTTGGAATGTTTAGTCGTTTCTCGGAATGTTTCTCTGCTTTTAGAGGACATGGCGCCACTACTTTAATTAGCTAGGATATAAGCCCTTCCACCTTGAGCAGTCAACACTAGGACGGCCACGCAATGAACTCCTGCAGAGTAAACATTATGATACGGAAAGTACATCAATACAAGCTCACAGTCAGCCGTCCGAAGCAGGCACTAACTCCACCGCATAAATCACTGACCAGCGACCGCTAACCTAGCCCAGACAGCAGGGGGTGACCAAAGAAAGTTCCCATCCAGCAGGCTCTTTTTGATGAACCAGCCACCCAATGAGTTTCACCGGCTAGCAGCTTGACAACCAGTCAGAAGCTAATTCCTCAAGTGTCCTCATCTGTTCTGCATTTGGCCAATCAGAGGCGCAGATTGCCAGCAGCTGACGTGGATCTCGAAGCCGCTTCCACCGTGGGCTTACAGCGTCTACGATATTAATGTCGCGCGGGAAAGAACGGGAGCGTCGGAGAGGACAGGAGTGCACGATCCACCGATTTCTCTTTAACAATGACAGCTGGGACCTCTGCCCCATTCAAACACATTAGCGACAAAGCATTCTGAATATTCCAGGGTCGATTTTGACAGAAACCTCCCCTCATCCTCATTCCATCACACCAGAAGGACCAGAGACCACATGATCAGGGTGCCACAGATGTTTCTGACTGACCAATCCGAGGACCTCAAAGTCACTGGTAATGCTGTTCGATTGGGCGGTGGAATCTTTTCATGTGACTCAGCTCAACAGATGGCTGACAGTCTCTCATAGCTGTAAACATCCACCCAAACAGCCCTTACTTATCACCATGTCTGTTGAGCCCTCCACATGGAAGCAATTGATGGGCTGGCCCTTTGTAGCAGGTGGGGAACCATTTGAGAGTGACTGGTATGGAAATACAATCTAGTGCTCTGCATTGCCATCTCCTCAACACTATTCCCCGAGGTCATCTGGCCTTGAATAACAATTCTGAGGCTTGCCCACAGAATCTATTAGTGGTTACTTTCCTTTGCCCACTTGATACCACTTCTATCAGAAAACAGAGCACACAGCACCACTGGCTAGCTAATACAAGTGTTAGCCACCTGTGCTGTCATCACGTCACAAACACCAGTCAATCCTATTAGGCAGAACCAAGGAGATGTAGCCCGTAGTGGCCAATCGGTTCATGTCGATGAACTTCTGCTCCAAACTACATCCTTTCTCACAGATCAACACTTGCGTCATTTTAAGTGAACTCTCTGTAGTTAAACAAAACCAAATACAGGCAGCTTTCTGCTCTGCTGCCATCGGTGGAATGAGTGAAAGGAGGCACCCAGTACCAGCAGATTATTTTTGATGCAGCATAGCGACACTTCAAATGTTAATAAAAACAACATCAAGCTGGAATTCTATTGCCAACTGTAGTTCCACCTGTTATGACTTGCCAAACTGATGCATCTGTGCAAATAGATGCCGATTGAATAATTTTGAAAGTGAGTACCTGCACCCACTCCCTAATAAAACTTTTTATATTTTAGCATTGTTTTTTTTTATTGGAAAAGGGGCTTTTGTTGTATCTGATTTGTAAGAAAATATTAATGCAAAACATCAACTCGTGTTTGTCGTAAATTCAAAAAGATGTTTGTGGTTTTAGGATTTCCTTTGAGTTGTAAATTTCTTTGCCGTAAGTTTCGAATCTTTTCGGTTAACATAACGTCAGTGATGACTCTGCAGTAACTCATTCCTGCCCGGGTCCTCTCTTAATTACTGCCATCCTAAAAATAACGCGGGAATCGGAGGCGGAATTGCATGAATAGGAACCAGGTCTGTCTCCAATACTACATACCATGTCGCGCGCGGGGAGGGGGGGGGGTGAGACGCATTCCATTCACAAGCAACTGCATGTCAAGTGACTACTATTTAATTATAGGCGTGTTTTGTTTCGTGTCCAAATCATTACGGTGTTTATTATTGATCCGGGCATGTCTTTGCCATGGGTAACTTTAACAAGCCAGGCGATCAGCAATAAATCATGTTACTGTCCCTATCATTTGCTTCGTACTTACGTTGTGGAGACTCATGCGTGCCTCGCTGTAGACAGCTACAACAGAGCGCTACTGCTACTATTTAAGAAAAATCGGATTAAATCTGGTTTAATTTACTTCAGAACACTCTCCACGGTGATAAAAAAAAATCAAATATATGCTCAGTAACATGACGCGTGTCTCTGAAGTTATCCACATATCCAAAATACCGGGAATGTCAGCAAAACTGGACTTTTGCACAACATTTAGGCTACTGTCAGGCGGGGATACTGATGTTTCCTATATGCTGACAGCGATACGAATGAGGGTGTTGCGCTTCTGCTGATCTCAAGGGGGAACAGAACACCCCCTGGACGGAGGTACAGCCTCCTGTACAGCCTTTAAAATTTCAAAGCCCCGTGAAGGAGAAACGAGAACACAGTGTACTTGTTTTGTAATCGGACGCGCAGAATTTTGCCGCACAAATCCTACTACTGGGTAAGAGAAACCAGTGTCATCGTGGGCATCCTGAACTCTAGCCCCCCCCCCCCTCACCCAATGCCGCACGGGCAGACATCGTGCGAGTATATCACATTTCGCGCAAGTATATTAAATTCCAACACATAAGATGCGGAGGATGCAAAAGGGAGGATTTGAAGGCTACTCTCCATCATGCTCCTCTACAGACCGACCACGGGCAGCATACAATGTCAATAGTGTGTCAGATTTCCCAGACACCTGGGGAGATGAATAGGAGAGGTTCCACAAAGCAGGATTTCTCAGTTAGCGGGATAATTTAAGCCAAAAGTGAAAACTGCCCAATAGGAAAAGAGGTAAGTGACATTCCAATTGGATAATCCCTACATTTGTCTTAAATTAACAGGCTATTGCCAAAATCCTACTATGTGGAATATTCCCCTAATATGGGGTTTTTTGGTATGTCTTTGTCACTGATATTAATACCCCAACACCTGTTGATTTCATATATTGAGCTATGATTAGTACATGCAATTCGTTGAGCATACACTTTCATCCAAAACACCACACAATTGAGAAAACAGGACCAAACACCTCCAAGGATTATTGGAGCACAACAGTAACATCATTCTGCTGACCCTGGGATTTGAACCCGTGACCTTCTGATCACAGTTAAAGAAGCCTTACCCACCAAGCCACACACTGCCCTACTATAGGCTTGTGCTTGGTAGAAATCAGTAACACAACCCATATACAGATATGACTGCAATGTATTGGTTACTAGTTAATTTCCTTTTTCGTGGTGTGAACATGGTGTAGTGAGTGTGCAAAAAAAATAAACAAACAGGCTGAAATATTGGATCAGCAGGGGTGCAGCGTGGAAACCAGAAGACGGGTTTTTTGCTGGCAGAATGCTCTGTACCATGGTCTGAAATATACACCCTGAAGTGATTTAATCAAAACCATCTAAGTGTGATATTGTGCATAGTTCAAACTTCTACAGCACTACATTCCAGGACCTCAGCTGTAGGCGGTAGAAATTGGGGGGGGGTGAATGTTGCCTATCAGATAATTGGCTCTTTCCCCTTTCAAATGATGATTGATTGGTTCATTTTTAGGGGAAAAAAGTCACGCCACGTTTCACTGTAGCTATAAGCGTGAATGCTGTCTGCAGCGTCCAAAATTACCCCGATGGGAGAAGTGATAACACTTGCCCCCCTTCGACAGGATGTTAGCCTGATGAAAGGGCAGCTCTGGAAAACAAAGGCCCTCTGGCTTGTCCCCCCCGACTCTAACCCGTCGCTGAGATTCCCTTCATACTGGCCCTGTGCCCAAGGTCGGGCAGGAGGAAGCTCTGCGTTGTGCGCTCACGAGGATCTGTCACAAGGGCCGCTGTTGTCATGGGCACCGCTAACAGGTGCTAACAGCTAAAGGCTAACGGCTTTCTTTTAAATGCCTTCAGACAGAGGAAAGGAATATGACTTATGTCTTGGTCGTCCTTTACAGGAAAAGGGACGCCGTTGAGGAGTGCACTGTGAATTTACCCAGAAGCCATCCTCGTTGTCATGCATTCCTTAGCTTTGTGTCATGTAGCGCCAATGAAGCATGCTAACCACTAGTCATGCCTAATAGTGCCAAGGAGAACAATGGCTCACACATACGTCTTCTGCAGCTATATGTGTCTGTGTGACGTACGGAGTCACCTTGACAGTCAGGCCAAGGGTGCAAGTAATTGCTTGGAGTTTCGTGTAGCTGCATGCGGTGTGGCCGTCGTTCTCCGGCTTGCGGTGTGACGAATCGTGACCCGCTGGCCGTTAATCGGTATGGTTAGCCGACACGATGAAGTTGTGCGAGTCTCCGCTATTTTAATGCCGCATTCGGCTTCACGGAGCAGAGAGTGAATAAATCTAAAGTGAATTGCTCCATCGGCAATCACGTCAAAAGCGTAATCTGGCCTGTAATTCAGAGAGCGTTAATGAAAGCCATGTGACTGCACACACAAAATGTGCAGTGATATAGCGGTAACCTAGCATTCCGTAGCGTCTGACCGTGACCCTGAGCTGACCTTCTCTTAGCCCTTAAGCTTCGACTAATATCAAAGTCATCAGAACCATAAGCATAGTGATGATATTACCTCCGATTTTAGTGCTACATCATTACCCCGACAACAAGCCACGCTGTCATACAATCTATCCTACATCAAAGGATGTGGCAACTTCATTAACCCCTCGGGTCTATCCTAGGAAGACCAGAGGCGTGTCCCCAAAGCATTGTGCGGAAAGAGGAAATTGGGACGGCATGATACTTAATGTGCTCTAATGCATCAGTACAGCCATGTCTTTGGTCCAGGGGACAGAAGGGAAGTTGAAAGCTGCAAGTCAAATTATGGCACCCGCCCCCATGCTGATCTCAGGTCAGTTCACCTGACCGTTTCAGTCTTCGCGAAGACATGACTGACTTGCGGGATCCTTGTAGGTACTTCGTCGCTGCCGAACTGTCTGCAAGCCTTCAGGTGGGCCCTTTGTTCGCCTCAAAACCCGCCAGCGGTGACATCATTTTGGAGCGATTGCTCACTGTCAGCGGTGGAGTGCGCCGGGGGATTGAATGGCGGGTGAACACAAAGCGGTATTGTTCTGCAGGAGCCACGACAGGAGGGCTGGTGAGCACTCGCGCGTCGGGGAGGTGACGACGCATTGATTTCAGGATCCGTCTTCCTTCGACGGCTTCCATTCCTCGAATGCCGGCCCCCTCATGATGGCTTGACCCCCCCCCAGTCATATTTATAAGGGTAGTATCTCATTCGTTGCCAGTGTCTCTGGAGAACAAAGTTGCTCTGTGCCGGAGGACGAGATCGTTTCACCGTTGGAACGGTCCCCCTAGTGGAGTTTGACAAACGGCAACTATGGCGCCGGCCGGCGGTGTTTCCGTGTCAGTGCCCTGACGAGCGCCAGACGCGAGGCTCGTCAGGCCCCGGCAGCCGTCTGACACGGTTTACTCCTCGCCAAGGCCGCGGCAGACGTCACGCTGATCCCAGGGCCGCTTTTGGGGTGTCAGGGTGTCAAGTATGCAGCAAACCCTCAGCACATTCTCCGTTTTTCCACACGTCCACAGGCCAGCAGAAAATATCCGGCATAATTCTGTGGGTGCTTATTCCACGCTCGGGTCACGCACCCTGGATTTCGGCAACGGACGTCCTTGGCCAGTAACGTGGCACAGACACATCCTGTTTGAGGGCTCAGAGAGTGAAATAAGCAAGCAGCCATGGCAAGTCTTTCAAGCCCCCCCTTAACGGGGGACATAATTTAACAGCTGGTCAAAGGGTTTGGCTGCTTTCGAAAGAATTCCCCATAAAGTAGTGTTTCTCCCACAGAAGTCCATCCCGTGCATTCCTAAACAACGGCATTTACTGGTGGTCAGAGGGATCCCAGGCGCTGGGGGTATTATAAATGGAAGTATATCAAACCCCAAAACTAACTGGGGGGTGTAGATCGAGCAAAGTGCCAATCGATAAGCGCCATTTTTACACACCTGTAACACAAAATCAGTTGTGAACACAGACCAGATTAAGAGCTAAATAAAAGCAAATAATCTGACAGGGTGTAAGCATAGTTACAAGTATAACTTTACAAAAGTTACAAGGTGTAACTTTTAAGGTTGTTGCACTGCCAATTTGGTATCATAACCACTCAAAAATATCCTTTGGAATGAGATTATTCTCTATATATTTGAGCCGTGATGTGTTTACTGGTCTGAAATGGTAGCCCCAGATGGTCTTAAGTGTCGAATTTAATATGTTGAGAGCGTGTTATGCGTTCCACTCCAGAACCCACTTTTAAAATGAAGTTCTGAAGACCGCAGGTCACATGACATCGGCAGCCAACAGCGGCAAAGATGGCTGAGAGCGCGTCAGTAGTAAGACCAGGATCAGCACAGATTCTTATCCTCAAAATGATAAATGCTTGCTATTAATCCTTTTCCCCAGTGGAATTTCCAGCTGTAATTTGCTTAGCCAAAATATTAGCTATTTCAATACCTTCAATATGATGATCCTCACAAAAAAAGTCTTTAGTACTGTATAGGGCTGACATTTTTATGTCTGCTCCACTTTGTGCTTTAAAAGCATTAGCCAAGTCTTGAAGACTTACCGAACCACCCATGATGCAAAATAAATATTTTCAAACATTTCACGGCCAACCTGAAAAATCATCAGATCTTACTTTGATACGGGGATTAATGGAACTGCATTTTTAAAGGAGCATCCCATCCAACAAGGACATCATTTGGACTTGAATAAGTAGGTGAATGACACAATGAGGCTGAATGACACAGATCGAGCTTGGAGGAGGCCTGCCTCGAAATCAGATCGTTGTTTACTCGCAAACAGGGCTGCTTAGAGGAATAGTCAACTTTCCAAAGAAAGTGGCTTATATAACCCCCCCACCCCCACCCAAAACGAAGAAAACAAATCCTTCTGGATACAGCAGTCACTCAAAATACGTACAGAATTATGACACCATTTATCTCCATCCCTTATCAAATCATTTAAAATCAAGGGTGATGTTTATTTTTTATATACAATATAAAACATTAACACACACCACACACACTATATATACAGCCTACGAGGGCTGAAACGAGAGGCAGGGTTAAATGAGGAACAGGTGTGGCTGGTTAGAGAACACGGGAAAGAGGCATGCAGGGCATGACTTACTATAAATTTAAGACACACCGAAGTGCATCACTTTCATTTTCATTTGTTATCCGGCATATTACCATATTGCATCACAGGGTAAAATATCACTGAAGTGATTGGTTTTCTACAACCACGGGACTAGATCAGCTAAGGTGGCACAGAACTCGTTGGGTTCAAAGCCCTGATGACTCAATGCAGCATCAGTGTTCAGACAGTGGAGAGGATGGAAGTGCGCAGTCTGTTTGGGTTAATTCACCTCAAGATGCAGTTATTCCACCCATGTCGGACTCTCTTTAAATAGCGCGGCGCCTTTCGACAAACGTGCAAACTATCGGGAATAAAAAGAACACGGCTCACATCCGTGAGGGATCGTAAAAACGTAGAGATGGCTTTAACAGCTTTGGACAGCTTTTACAGGAAACATCAGGATGAACCGTTGGGTAAATCTGCAGATGGGGGAAATTAGGGTTCGGGGTGGGGAGGCGTTAAGTTAACTCACATTAGGGTCCGCTGTCCGGACAGGTCAGGACAGCACGTCTGCAAGATTTACTTGCAATGCTGGAGAAGGAGAGAAGTTGCTACTAGTCTACCAAGCCAGTTCAGTAACAAACGTAGCGTGTTTACTAGCCAGCCAGTTAACGCCCGGTTAGTCCTCACCTTTCATTATTTGCCAGCCTAATTTACAGCTCTGGTAATGTGTGTTCCCCATGCGTTTTCATGCCAGGCCGGACATGCCGAGTGCCTTTGTGGTTAGTAACATTGTGACACATTTTCCGATGAGCTCTACACGACCTCCCAAATATCTGCGGGCAAAGAGTCACACTTACCCATAATTCCATGGTCTGCTGGCATCTCCCAATGAACAATCCCCTCTATTCTCCTCTCTATGGGGTTTACTCAGGTTTGTTTCGGCTGTTTGCTCATTCTATGTGATGTCAGGATCAAAGAAGAAGGAAGGAAAGAATCTGTAGGGTTCACACATCGGGTCTTAATCACGGTTTGAAGGAGGCAGCACAATAGAAGAAAAATGCTGAACGCCTCGTCGCTGGGGAGGATAATGGAGGCAGTTAACGTGCGGTATTCATCTTTCCCTGCGCATTTCATCTCACGCTCACTCTGGCTAAAGTCACACACTTAATTACCCACAGTTCCAAGCAGTTTGCTGTAGGTTCAAACACTTCTGAATGTATGTAAACTTTAAATGACTCATATGTGCAAATGTTTCCAGCGTGTATAAAGGAAATACAGCAAATTCATGGTTCAGGTACACAAGTGACAGTCAGACTCTTATTTCTCAGTAAAAAGATACAAATAAAAACAAACAAAGAAATAAATTAAATACAATGTGGTGGTGACATGACCAGAGGCTGAGGCGTCAAGAGACCATAGACATTGGCACATTCAGAGGCCCTAGAGCTTTACAGAGGAGCCTACAATTTTCAAATGTGTACCTAAAATTGAATGGGGAGGCCCAAGGGGGGAGCCCAGGATTTTAGGTACACCCCTGCTACAGGTGAGTGTACCTTTCCCACAGGTAATAACCCTGACTCTTTGCTACACTGCATAAATAACATTAAGGCACTTGGCGCACCTTTTATTTTACGTTACGAATACTTTGGACCTGACTCAGAAGCACTCAGAGGCACATGCAAACTCGGACGGCGGGATGTTTTCGAGAAATCATCAAGCAAATTCCCTCAGGGTGGTCCAATACCGACATGACTAATAAAGCACTAATTAACCGCTGCTGCTGTTGTTTCCACAAAAATGTAACAAAATGACCCTGCTTCCTGTTCCAGGGAACGAGGCACACTACCGTAAGCCAACAGCAGTGTTTACCAGTAATATTTCCAGACAAACAGCAACTTTGGGACAAGATTAGGCTTTGATACATCAAATCCACAGCTTTGGTGTTTTACAGATCCACTCCCGGTGCAGACCACCCATAATGTGCTACGCTGGTGAGTTCAAGATTAGGTCACATCCATGACTGCGAGTGAACAGAGACATAACTGGTCTGGAAAGACAGCTAGAGGAATGACTGCGGCAGCTTACACTGGACCAGGACTGGACCTAGACCTAAATATGTAAAACTCCCTATAGCAGCTAAGTTGGGAAAATTACTTTTTAAAAAAACAGCTTCACTGTCTAGGCCTTTGACGCATTGACGAAGGACGGTTCACGTGAGAGGCTTCACAGCAAGCCACTCAAGAAACAAAGATGGACGCCCAAGAGGTCAGAGGTCATGACGGCCAACACCTGTGACCCCACCCACCAAGATCACCAGATGATCAACTCCATACGGTGGCTGAAAAAAAGGCTGAGCGCTCACCCGACGCTGCCTGTCAGCTGGCGCTTGTTCCAGTCCATTCCCACAACTTAAGTGATTCAATTAGCAGTTAATGATCTGTACTATTTATACCTATGCATTTTCTTCAAAATACAAAATCAACACTGTGCAAACGTGAACATTCTGCGAATGCACAATTAGAGGTAAAAATCCCATTTCTGTTCCAATTTAAGGCCAGTACAATGACCATGTTGGGCCAGAAACTGACCAGGAACAGTAGGAGCATCTTCTGACCGTTCAAGTAGCTCAGGTATTAAAGGCACCACGACGGGTTATGAACTGTTTGCAGGTTTAAACCCCAGTGCATAAATATTTGGATCCATTGGTTGGGCAGTCGTGAGGAAACCAGTATGTTTTATACATATCAGCCTTCATTTTGGCACTTTTCCTTAATAATCATCGTGCCCAAACTTCAATTCACCTGTTTTTTCACCGATTTTCTTTTCCTACAGTCCTCAGCTAACACTGCTTCTATTTAGGGCCGTTCAAAACGAACCTGCAATCAAGTGTATTGTTATCTGTAAACAACATGCATCAGGCTGAACTGGCAATGTCACTCTTCGCTTGTTACGGAGGACTGACCTAGAGCTTCCGGCGGACGCCTCCCGACCCGAGACCGGGTCGAGAGCTGCAAGGTTCGGAACAGGAGTGAACAGGACTTCGGAACTCAGGACATGTTCGGGAATCAGAGTATTAATGAGTATTCACAGTCATCGGCCAATCACATAATGCTGTTCTCACAAATATTAATGAGTTTTCACAGTCATCGGCCAATCACGTAATGCTGTTCTCACAAATATCAA
>JABFEB020000082.1:522442-534847 GCA_019775895.2 Stomatorhinus ivindoensis
TGTTGCGGAATACTTTTAATGCCCTTGTAGCATTAAAAAGTGTTTTTCTTAGCCCTGGACGGGATGCCAGCTCATAGCGTGGCGGCACACGCGCGCACACACACACAGTGGGATTGCAGGTGACACGGAGAGAACACGCCAGCTCCACATAGGCAGGCGGCTCTGAAAGCCCCAGCGCTGGAAGTATGAAGCTCCTCAGCCACCATGCTGCCCTCAAACGCAGACAGAATGGGAAAGAAATGTTCACAAGAACCCAGAGCAAAGCCTCTAACACACAGTCCACAGGCTACTTTGTGACAGGAAGTGTGGGAGATGCTTATCTATGCTTACATTAGACATCAATGTACCACTTCAAGCTGAGGGTAATTTCATCTCGAATTAGCTGGACCAAAGACTCCCTCTAGTGGTCAAATGTGAGCACTGGAACACTAAAACAGTGACGCGCTTTATGAAAACCAGCTGCTGTAGAACAGCCCATGGGTTCAAGGAAAATCAGCCCAAGTATTTAACAGCTCAGGAACTATTTCAGTGACCGCAGCCCATCTGATTGCACTAAAAGGCACAGAGCGCCACCTTCAGGAGACAGGGAGGACTCTTACCGTCTAAAAGGCAATCAAAATGGAGGCACTGCAGGTACTCCCGCTCCCGCATGAAGCCGTTCAGGGGGGTCGCCCAGCCTTCGGCCAGGACCTGCACCCACTGCATGTCGACCTGCAGCACAGGGGCAACGTTCAGGGCCGGAGCACAAGGCATCCCGCAAGGCTCCCTACGCTCATGGTTTTAAATCCCATCTTCAAACACGCCTTTCACTCTTTAGCCCAGGGGTGGCGATCCTGTTCCAAGGAGGGCCGGTGCGGGTTTTTGGGATTACCACTCAATCAGCCAATAACAGCGGGTTGCCGAGGACTGGAGTTAAGAGGCGCTGCTTTATTATTGGCTGATGGTGAGGTCATCCCAATAACCCGCACCCACACTGGCTCTCCATGGCACATGTTCTCCACCCCTGCTGCAGTCAATAGTTTGATGTTCCCTTCTGTCAATATTCCTAACACCTTATGTTTCTTTATCGCCTGTGTTTTTATGCTCTTGTCTAGTCCTTTTAAGCATGTCTTTCCTTTTGGTGACACTGTACAGCACTTTGGTTAACAAATGTGGTTTCAAAACATGCTTTATATTTAACATGACTTTAGAGCACAGATTCAGAGATACAGGTGGTCCCGGGCGGGAACTAGGACATACCTTGCTGATCTCCACAGCCGGCAGTGTCTCCGCATCCGCCTTGGCCAGGTCCAACTTGTTCTCTGGCACGTACAACTCCTTCACCTCATAAGACGCATCCACTGGCACAATGTCCTAAGCAGGATTAGGGGTGAGAGAAACAGAAGTGTTTTGCCTTTATTTATTTAAAAAAAAATTTACACGCACGTATTTGCACTGCAAAGACACTGAAAAACAGAAAAAGCTATTTAAAAAAATTAAATATACAAATGCTAAATGCTAAAACTACCAATGGGCCCATCAGGTGACCATTATGAGCTAAAAGCTAAGCCATCTCAGGCCGCCGTCGTCATTTTGGTCGGGCACCGCGCAGGACGCCGTCGTCATTTTGGTCAGGCACCGCGACAGGACGCCGTCGTCATTTTGGTCAGGCACCGCGACAGGACGCCATCATCATCCGGACACTCCTTACCCTTTCCTGCAGGAGGTCAATGACCTGCTGTATGCACTCGTTCACACTACAGGAGTCCGTCTTCAGCACCAGCTCTGGCGCCTCCGGCTTCTCGTACTCAGAGTCTATCCCAGTGAAGCCTGCAGTGACAGGGACAGTCACCAGGGGGTGCTCACCGGGCATCACCCCAGGCCTGCGCTTTACCTGACTGCCAGAACTGCGAGTATGTGACTGACAGAGGTGCTCAGACAGCCCGCTGCCAGTTTCCTTTCCCGTGTTTCGATGTGCCACAGCAGCACGTGATATCAGGGCCCAGAACGCTGACTTACACATATTTTAACTCGAAGCACAAAGTAATTATGCAATAAATGCACTTCAACTATAACAAGGATGTAAAAGATTAATCAACTGGCCACAGGCTTGAGCACCTATTTGTTTATATTAAAATACAGGTACTGAAAACACACAGTAGAGGGGTTACAATTCATGTGGGCTTCCAGGGATTTGAACCCACAACCTTTGCAATGTTGGCGCAACACTACTTTTTGAGATACAGCAGCATTATGAAGTAGTATAGGGGTTTCAAACTCCAGTGCTGGGGGGCCGGAGCCCTGCACATTTTTGGGTTTCCCCTCATTTAACACACCTGATTCAACTCCTTGTGCTAATTATCACACAGCTCTTGAGCTGAATCATTTGTGGTGGAACAGGGAAAGAACTAAGCTACACTGGGCTCCCGCCCCCCAGAACTGGAGTTATGTAGTAGATCTAGGTGCGCCGGTCGATTCACCTCGGATTTCCCCCGCTCGGGCTCTTTTGTACAGCCCCTTCACATCCCGCTGTTCGCACACATCCAGCGGCGCATCCACAAAAACCTCGAAGAAGGGCAGGCCGGCGGCCTCGTGAATCTTCCTGGCGTTGGCGCGGTCCTGCGAGGACAGAACAAGGGCCTGACTTCAGAACGACGCCGCTCCCTCTACAATAACTCAGGAGAGGTTCAGAGCTCCATCAGCCTCGGCAGAAGGGCTCACCCGGCTGTAAGGCGAGATGAAACTGGCGATACAGATTAGCCCCGCGTCGGCGAACAGCCGCGCCACTTCAGCGATGCGCCGGATGTTCTCCTCGCGGTCTTCCGGGCTGAAGCCCAGATTCTTGTTCAGGCCCTGCCGGATGTTGTCACCGTCCAAAGTGTAGCAGGGAATTCCATGGCACACAAGATATTCCTCCATAGCCATGCTCATGGTGGTCTTCCCAGCTCCAGACAACCCTGCAAAGGGCAGCGATGGGCAACATCAGCGTCTTTATTACACCTATAAAAACAACACGTGACACGAGCGACTTCGCAAGCAGCTCGTGGTACCAATTACGTGTCCAGCGTATTGACTACAGGTACCAAACAGAGCAAGAAACAATGTTTCAATGTTACTTTCATTTGTTTTGTTTCAACGTTCCTAAATGGTGAATGTGAGGAGATGACAACCCACCCGTCAGCCACACAGTGCACCCGCGGAAGCCGCCCCGGGTTCCCACCACCTGCCCACGCTTGTTCCTGCTTACGTGGTGCGCCTGGTAGGTTACGTTTGTCGCTCGCTGCATCCCCTTCATTGACAGACAATTGAAACCAACCAACCATCAGTTAACCATAATCACGATCTATCACGTACCGTAAAGCCTAAATAATTCAGCGAAATCCGACTTTTAAAAATAGTTCCTAAGCATCAACATTTAGGTTAATTAAAGACATTGAGGCAATTGAGTCATTAAAGGAGATGCAAGTTATTAGATCTTAAAATAAGTACAAAAATCCGTCCGGGGCTCTGACACTCCCTGTCAACACCATCATAACATTAAATACATAGCTTTTTACCAAAACTTATGGCGGCCGGTAAAGTATTGATGGCCAGATATTTGCTTTCTGGGACAGAATAGAAAAGCTGCTTAAGGTAGAATCGAGTTAAAAGCAGCGGGCTCGCATGGAGAACCTTTAAACTTTTGTGCTCAGACCAAATCGCGTCTACAAATTTAGGACCAAGTCGCGGATACTGTAATGTCTGGGTGCGATTAAGCTACACAAGAAGCCCCGTAATTATAAACTCACCCAGTTTTCAGGGGCGTTACTTAGCTTCGGCTTTTTGTGCGAGTTCCCAGCCGTCTCCATGTCTGTCTGAAAGAGAAGCGTTAGCAGTACTTCACGCGAAACATTAAAAAGAAGGTGAGCAGTTTTACCCACAACGCTTCACCCTCCGGGTCCGCAGACAGGAATCACCACACGTATGGGTTTACGGACACATCACCGGAAATGACGCCATGCCGCCGTGTGGCCCGTCTCCATGACAACCCACGACGTGTCGTGAAAGAAACGAGCTCATACGGCTCGTATTGCCATTGTTGGAAATGCGTTAAACATATAGGTGACACGACATTTTCATTTACTTATAAATATATGTACTTTGCTGATGGTCTTTTAAGACCATTTATAACACTTGGAAAAATTGATCTTTTTTTTTTTCAAATAACATGAGGAATTTGTAACGGTCGTAACCACACCAGGTTTGTTGTGGGTTTTTTCCTTTCCCAGCCAATCAGGAGCCAGGAGCCGCTTGTGTAGAGCTTCAGGTTCCGTCTTTATTGCACCAGCAAAGTTACAACCGAGGTTGGATACTCAGCAGAAGCGTGTGCATTGTTGACTTACAGCCTTACATCGATTCTTATACACTATTCTTATCTCTTAACAGTTACTCGTCACAGGGGATGTCCGCCAATAATATGTTCGCCAGTATTATGTTATTCTCTTTTGGGATTTTGGTATCCTCCCCCCCCACTATGTTGGTAAGCAATAAGATCAGAATCCAGGTGTTCCCGCAGTAATACGCTTATAGATAGTTTATGTTTGCTGCACACTACTTAGCTACAGAGTCTGTTATATTTTTTACCCTTCAACATAGTGAAGCTAGATTCAACAGAGTAATTTGGGATATTGTAAGCCTTAGAACTAGTTATGGTGCAAACACATACTTATATGATCACGTAGCCAAATTGGCATCCATTCTCTAAAGGTTACAAGGTTACATTATCCTCTGCAGGTTACATCTTCGCAGCATTGTCCTAAGGATTATATTCTGTGTATACATTACATTAAGTATTATACAGTGTTACATTATATGTCATAGTTCATACATACATAAACTGCTATGCATCAGTCAGGATGTTTAATGGTACATTATACTGGGGCTGACATTTCTAGCACAACACAGCACATAAGTAACAATCTACTTATGTCTATCCAAAATAATCTATCAGACTACAGTCAGAAATACTGTCTATGTCCAAATAAATTTATATTGCAGAGAACATTATATTAAATCTGTTGCGCGCAAGCAACGTCTTTAAATCTTCGTTGAAATCCTGCAAGCATTACTGCACATTTAGTTGTCTTTGCAGTGCAAATACGTGTGTATTAAAAAAGGCACCTTTACAATACCTTTAGTTGTGACAGAGTTAAAAAGTCATTCACTGTTTTATAGATACGATTAGGCAAAGATTATGAAGTTCTTCAGCATTATACCATTTAAAGTTCAAAGATTTACGCCATAATATATGGGCAGGATTCGCACAGAGAGAATCAAAACATTAGTGTTTCATTGTGATGTTAAAATTATAGTCACCCCGACATGGGTATATATACTCCAATATTGGTTCATTAAATTAATTAAATGATCACATTTCAAATTACCGTTAAATTGTATATCGCTCCGGGTGAAAACGTTAAAGTTAAAAAGGTCATCGCTCAGAATTTAATTCCTATATATGAACAATCTTCGAGTTGTTTAAGTTTGTGGTGTACACAGATTTAGGATCAAAGAAGCCGCAGGGTGATATTTTTAAACTTAAGCCTTTTCCACATGAGAAGAAGTGAAATTACAGCCGCTTCTATGACTTTTATATTCCAGGAGAACCTTGATGGTTTGAAAAGTAACCATGCCGTAGGCCTATATGGCCATAATATGACATTGGAGTATTCTTTTGTCTTAATTGACTGTTTTTATTAAGCGACCATATAGCACGGTAATATATGTTGTGGTCTGTATAGATTACGCTGTGTGTTAAAACAGTACATAAAATAATCTAAAAGGAAGTACGCCTAAAACATTTAAATTCTCTTTAGATCTATTTTACCTCGCGTATCAAATCACTTTAGCAAAATTGCGATAGGTCTGAACACTGACGCCAATCGTACTTTAAATATCTATACAAGTACCTACAAAAATTCTTATTACTGCTGTATCACAGACACGCCCGAAGCCACTGTGCATTTTGTTTATTTTTACGAATCCATAAAGTAATCGGACAAAGTCCAAAAAGTCACCAAACAAGGAATGGTGAACTTCAAATTCCCGTACGAGGTTCTTTTTGCTGCGCGTTTCATCCAGGCAGCCGATCCGCTGCAGGTCTGCGCGTTTGGAGACGCGCTGATGTCAAGCATCTGGGAGGAGCGCCGCTTCGCTTTTTCTTCATGGCAGCACCGGGAGCTTCATTTCGAGCCTGAACGCTGAAGGTTTCCGCATCTGACCGCTTTCTTTCTCAGGGATCACAGGTACGCTGACACTTTGCATGAACTTGTGTGAATCCAGTCTTTGATGCGCTCGTTTACAGCAGTTGTTTTTTATACGTGTACAATCGAAATCTATAATCTAAGTTCAAAATAGACGATCGTTTCTTGTCCACGTTTTTTTTCCACAAAAATCACACATGCATCGACCGGGAGATTTGCGTCCCTCTCGTGTGCCTGCTGGTATATTGGTTCTGAAGCTGTATTTAGTTTCGCTTCTCTTTGTTTTTTTTTTGCTGTAAGTGTGAAGGTGTCACATTCGGTTGAAATATTTGGCTACCTGCAGTTTTGTCAAACTAAGACTTGAGCGAGACGCCTACATTGGTTATTACGCGCCAACTGCGTACCAGTTACTCTGTTGCATTTCTGCATATACTGAACATCAGTAAGTTTGACGGCCTTTTTGACTGGAAAATTGCGCTACGCAGATCGACGTCTTTACTTCGGATACTAATCTACATCCAACCATGAGTACAGGGTAGCCCATAAGTTGGAGCACTAAAAAAAAGGGAGAATAAAAAAAAAACTAACAATACTGGGCGAGTATTTCTTGGTTTATGTGAATGACAGAGGTCTTCTCGTGTTAGCAAATGAACTCCACATAGACTATGAGCTTTGTAATATTATATACAGATTAATTTTAGGCAGCTGGATGCGTCGATAGATAAGTAACTGCTGCTTGGAAAGCACGAGGTGCCAATTAAAGTGCTCTTGATTTAAATCCTTATTTGTACCTTTTCAAGAACTGCTATTCCAGAGAATGTTCCGAAGAGAAACCTCCTGGATGGTGCCAATGTGGCACTTGAGGCAATTTGGAGCCTCTTAGCATGTCTTGGAAACTTCACAGTGAAGTCACATGAGCATGGAGCTTGATTGTGTGTGATTCAGACCCATGACTGTGGAAATGTAAAATGACCCAGTTAGCTACCAAGAGAGCTATGTTCACTGCCTGAAATCCTTCATTACTACCACGCTTTAATATGAAGGGTTCTGTTCTCTCAGAAATATCTATTTTAAAATGCTGGGATCTTCACTGCGACTGGATCTGCTTGGGAAAACATTTCCTGAAATATCAAAAATCCTGAAAATGTAGAAATCATTTTATTTTCCCAGAGGAAAGTCATGAGGCTAGGGATGGAAGCTTTGTATCACCGCGCTTTTATTTTTAGACTGTGGTGAAAAACTGTGGGGTTTCTGGGACGTTCTTCAAAAGTAAATCTGGAGAGCCACACTCTGGGCAGGGACGCACCCGCCCTGCTCTGTAATATACCAGCTGCGGGTCTTCCCACAGCATGGAGGCTGCTGTCCTGCCCCTGGGACGCTGGGGTAAAGAGAGACAGCTTCACACATACCTTTTCAGTCACGGCAGGGAGACGACAGCTATCCCGTAAGTCTCCAGGAGCATGACCCCTGAAGATATTTGCTGTATAGCGGCACACCTTTCCGAATTGCTAACCCATAATTGGGGTCTTCGTTGCTGAAAGGAAACATTTGCTATCGTTTTTTCCTGCTAGATTCTGAGAATGAATCTATGCATAAAATGTAATGCTCCATTCTGCGCTACTTATTAACCTGTGCCGGAAGTGTGGCAAATCAAATATAAACCTGCCACACTCACTCTGAGGTTCAGGTTTAGGATTTACACACATGTATGTCTGAGCAATGAACAATATTATACAATCAGCCATAAAAATAAAATTCACATATATTCATTTCCTCTGTTTAATCTTGGTTTAATTTAATTAGCAGGTGCTTTTATGGATGAAGCCAGGTCAGCCAGTCCTTGGGGCACTTGATGTTTAAGGGTCTTGATTTTAAGCGCAATGGTGAAGTCTTGGGATTTGACCCAACAACCTTCTGATTTCAGCATTCTAGCACAGCACCACCATTGCAGAGCTTAAATCATGCTTTTGAATCACGCTTGCCATATCTATATAAACAGGCAATGACTTGCCAAAAGAGGGCCTCAGTGATCACTGGCTCTCATACGGTTGAGTTGTTGATGGATGTTGGTAGGGATGTTGGTGATGCAGACGGCCATTGCACTGTTAAGTCCTAGGAGGGAAATGATCAGGAAAGATCCCATCTCTTAAAAACCACAGTGGGCTGAAGCACATACCACAAAGATATCATCTAAATTAGAGCAGAAGCTGAACAGCAGCAAACATTACGCGTAGAAGGCGAGAATCCCCGCATCCAACAGGGACCTAGAATGGGGGAATATGTATTCAGAAAAGTAATGAAGGAAGCAGTTTGTCGAGGTGCAGAAACCCTACACCCTTGAGTGCCTGGATCCAGCGGTAAGGTGATCGGCCTTTTCCATAATGGTCCATTTTCTTGGCCCCTAAGACCAACCTCCGCACTAAATGCTACATTAATGCACCACGATGCGTCCAGTGCCCGCCATTCTCGCCCCATGATGCAAACCTTCTTTCCTGTTGCAGTGGGTGGATTCCAAGTAGACCGTGGCACAACCAAACCCAGTGGTGTAGCTGATGTTGTCAGTTTGAATAGCAGACATGAACCTGTTCAAGAGCGTGCATGTTCCACTTCATTCAAAATAGCTCAAATTGCACCGGCCCTTGCGTCTTATTCTTGTAAAATGACTCCTTTATGAGCCAAAATCTCCACACCATCCTGACTGCGCTGATGGCCTTGCAGCCTTCTGAGAACATTCAGCTGGCTTCAAAATTTATTTAAATCCCATAAACGGAGAATGGGCTCCAACACTAGAATCCTAATGGATTGGCTGGCTTCTCCTGCCGACTGGCTATTTTTTGACCTCGTTTCTTTGAAGTCACATTTGAGCACAGGATGCAGAAAATCATTGGACTGCGAGGTACCGTGTCATTACGCTAAAGTATGAATTGGTGCCTCTACACCCTTGCACGCCTTCAGAAAAATATAGCCTTGTGTTCAGACCAGACGGGTGGTGGCACTTGTAATAACAAGATTAGTTCCAAGGCAGCCAGATTACTTGTACAGTTACTTTATTTGTTGCCATATGGGACAGAAAAACTAGAACCAATTCAAATGCTACCCCATGGATTTGGAAGATGGATAAAACCAGTGAAGTTACCCACCATATGCCTGATTATTAATTGTTCAGGATGTAAAGCTGGCCTTTTTCCCCTAACAGAACAATAAACTTTGGCCACTGTAGACTCTTGTTTTCTTCTTAGTTCTCTGTTAGATCTTAAATGTCTGATTGGATGTTTACTCTGCTCATCCACCCTGCTACACAAGTAGACCCCTCTCCATCAGTTTCAGAGTTACAGGGTTTGAAATCCAGATTTGCTTTCTGAAATGATACAGTTGTGTGTCATGTTAAACAGCAGTCAAACTAGCTATGGCCCATACTTGTATTGTTATTGTGGTCAACGCTGACGCGTTGGTGGCACTGGGGGCAAAATTAAAATGGAGATGCAAACACAGGTATGCATCCTTTTTTTTTGGTTGTCATCAACAGACGATATCTTTTCTAGGACGAAATAAGCTTGTTTTTTTAATGTTTCTGATCTGCATCTGATTAGCCAGCTCTATGTGTTAACCACGCCCAAGATGGCCAAGTTTTTTTCGCACGGCAAGATGCACGGTACTTTAAAAACATGCCTGTTCACATGACTCCCCACTACCCAAGATTCTGTCCAAATACACCATCACCTGTCTCTCACTCCAGGTAATAAACCATGTGATTTCATAGTCAAATTGGATACAGTGACTCTACAGTAAGTAGATAGCTGTATATTCCCCTAATCTAGTTGTAAAAATATCTCAAGGACTAAGCAGAGTCAGATCCAGTCAGTCCAGCCCACAAGTTTAAGAAAAGGACCTGTTTCCTGTTTTTTTTTTTTTTGTAAAATTCTATACAAGGAATTTGAAAGGGTTAAAAATCAGGTATTGCCCTCCCCATGTGGGACTGATGAATATGAGATGAAGTTGGGAAGAGCACATTTGGCACCGTGCACTAGTGTACCGGGCGTGAATCCAGGCTACTGTGAGAGACGTGCCTAGCAGGAAGGCGTGCCATTAACCGTACGGCTGAATGTGGGGCAGGTACCAAAACAGGTCGCCGCCTCTCTCTGCCTACTGGCAAACACACACTTGACCTTGTGTCTACATCCCCGTTCTACTTCGTAGAGGTAACTTTGAGCTTCAGGGTAGCGTTAAAAACGAGTTGTGGTCCAATCAGCTGCCGTAGAGGACGCAAATGGGAGCCGCAGCATTTCAGGCAGGAGGGGTCATTTCTCTGGCTGGTAACGAGCTTGCTCTACAGGGCTATGGTAATTTAATAGGTGCTTATTAGTTTAGTGTGCGGAAGGCTTTCTGGAAGAATGGGAAGATCTATTCCCCGGTGGAACTAAACAGGATGGGGACTCGTCTGACATTATTCAGCAAGCAGACATACTAGGATCTGCTCTCCCAGTCTTCTCCACAGATGTTGACATCTGACGGTCAGGTTGAAATACTATGTCCAGAGTCCCCTTTACCAGGGACTAGCAAGTCAATCTAAATAGTCGGCATTTTAGATGAATTTATTGTATATTGTACATTTTCCAGGGTGGCACGGTTGGCGCAGTCGCCTCGCACCTCTAGGACCTGGGCTTGAGTCTCCATCAGGACTCCATGTGTGTGAAGTTTGCATGTCCTCCCCGTGTTGTCGTGGGCTTTCCTCTGGGTCCTCCGGTTTCCATCCACAGTCTAAAAAACATGCTGAAGCTATTTGGAGTTCC
Source organism: Stomatorhinus ivindoensis (assembly GCA_019775895.2). Classification (NCBI taxonomy): domain Eukaryota; kingdom Metazoa; phylum Chordata; class Actinopteri; order Osteoglossiformes; family Mormyridae; genus Stomatorhinus; species Stomatorhinus ivindoensis. Next base: position 533,454 of record JABFEB020000082.1, read on the forward strand.
CCAGTGGTGCGTGTATGAGTGAATGAGTGCGATTGTGTTCCTGCAATGGGTTGGCGTCCCATCCTGGGCTGTTCCTTGCTTTGCGCCCATAGTCTCCAGGACCCCCCGCAACATTGAATAGGACAAGCGGTTTCATAAAACAGATGGATGGATGGATGTACATTTTCCTTCACTCCTTCAAAGTAGATGTCCAAATTTGTCCCAAATCTCCTACTACGGCACTAAAACACATTGTCACTCTGCTTTCTGCAGGGGTCCAGCTTCTTCCAGATCTCATAGGTGTGTGGAAGGCTTCATGCTGTCTCAACAGTCCCAGGGGGAAGGTGCAGGGGTGATGTCCCACCCGGATGAAGGTGCTGATGACTCTTCCGGACTCACCCTCTCTCCGCCGAGCGGGGACCTCAATTCTCGCTCGGGGATCAGCCAACACCGTGACTATGTCAAGATCTCCGTCCCTGGTGGAAGGCGCGATCCACTTCCCATGGAGTGGTGGAAGACGGCAATCGCTTTCATCTATGCTGCTTTCAACCTTATCCTGACCACGGTTGTGATCACGGTGGTCCATGAGCGTGTCCCAGCTAAGGAGAACAGCCCGCCGCTGCCTGACAAGTTCTTCGACTACATTGACCGTGTCAAGTGGGCCTTCTCTGTGACTGAGATCAATGGCATGATCCTCGTGGGCATCTGGGGCATACAGTGGATCTTTCTCAAATACAAGTGAGCACTGTTCTCATTTTGCAAGTAACACCTTCAATAGCGCCCTCATTTGTCCAGTTACAGTCTACGTTCTGCATTTTTGCCCCACTTTAGTCGCCCCAAGTAGATTCTACATGCACCATACAAGCCAGAAACACCTTCCAATCACACGACAACAAGCAGAATAATTAATCCTGATTGGGTGCTTCAGTAATTAGTCCAAAGGTCCTGCTGCCTTCTGTGACCTTTGACCCTGGCTGTATCCTAATTGTCCATCACCACCTACATTGCAGGTCCATTGCTGGGAGGAGATACTTCTTCCTGATCGGAACGCTGTACCTCTATCGCTGTGTCACCATGTACATAACCACGCTGCCTGTGCCTGGGATGCACATGACATGCGCACCTAAGGTAAGCCGGATAACCAGGCCCAGCCAGGCCCCGTCCGGGTACGTGCCCCACCCGTCAACCCAAGGATGCGAATGTTCCTTATCCGCAATTATTCCAGTTGGGGTACAGAATTTTTGAAGCCATTTTTTCTGCCAGTTTAAAGACCGCTTGTGTCTGAGACGCCATACTCTGCCAAGGGATCACCAACTCCGGTCCTGGAGAGCTACTATACAGTAGGTTTTCTATCATACCTGGCTTCTGATGAGCCACACCTGTTCCTGGTATTTACCTGAGAACAGGTGTGGCTC